>WBMY01009574.1:0-49362 GCA_013397315.1 Donacobius atricapilla
TGCATTAAATGTTTTGCAACTGTTTCCTTAGATGCATTTCCTTTTTGAAAAAGACCATTTTGATGGCTGATTTTTCTTTTGGTTTCCCTCTTAACAAAAACTATTTTTTCGATACATGACACATAGTGAAAAAAGCTAAAATCGTTCAGCACAGCAATAGTCCTCTCCCATTATAAAAAAAAAAAAGGACATTAGTGGTATGTTTCAGAAAATGCTGATTGCTGCATCATATACTTTAAAGGACTGCAATTTTCAATGCTAACCTTGCCATCACTAACACAAAATAAAATTCCATGCTACACCAATGACTCAAAACTGAGGGTTTCATATACTTTAAAAGCTAATGACACTATGAAAGGAAAGTCTGTACTATCCACTTTTTATTAGGTGACTCAAATCTGAGGTATGAAAACAAGTTACTTTATCAGTTAAAACTGGGGAAAAAACGGTCTCTGCGTTTCCCTAGCAGACAAAAACAGGCATAGCATGATCTAACTATTACTACCTACCTATATTTTTAATATGCTAATTTAATAATTCCATCTCTTTCTCACAGGACTGACAAATACATGTCACTATCTGCCAATTACCATTATCTTCTACCTTTTTGTAAAAATATGAGATTGTTTTATTATTTTGTCCCTGATCTCTTGAGTCTAGTGGCTTCTGCTTTAAAAGAAAACCGAATGTGCCAGCCAGAGGCTTTTGTAAAACACTATAATTACCAGCAGTGTTATTTTCCCCTGTGTTTATACAGCAACACTAAGATAAATCAGTAAGAACATTATTTTAAAGTGCAATGTAACTAATGGAAATGGGAATTTTCAAATATAAATCTGAACAGAAAAGTGCAAACTTACGGGGGCAGTATCTCTGCAGCCATGAATATCTTCTCCACCAATTCTGAAAGTATACTGAGTAGATGTGCCAAATTAGTGTTTACATCTTCATTTTTTTCTAACTTCGAGGGATTTAACTAGAACAGAAAAAGATTAGGTTTCTTCTTCTATCTAGAACTACATATATATATAGTTTCTGAGTATTACACACTGAATTTCAAAGAAAATTAAGTCTTTTGCTGCTGTACAAGTCTCTTACAGAATTCAAGCATGTTCCAGTGAAATGTGAAGCAAGAGTTTTAAGTTCTAATATACATATCTGGCTTTTATCAGCTTGGATATTCACCGTTTTTCATCTGTGTGACTATGTCTCTCTCAATCCAGTGGGAGTTCTGATGACTCCCATCTTTTCCGCAATGAAACACATGAGTTACGAGGGTCATTTTAAAAACAGTTTCAAGATCAGTAACAACCATTTAGTATCAGGAATTTTACAATTAAAACAGAAGTTCAGACCTTGACTTCTACAATATCTTGAGTTTAAAAAGAGTTACCCAGATTAGGACATTCAGTATCAGCCACAGAATGCCTGCTAAATAATTAAAAGGAAACGGAATAAAAAACTTAGTAAATTTCTCCATAAATAATGTTTGAAGCCAAAATCCAGGAAAAAAATATTAACCCATCTCTTAATGAATTCAGTTCCTGTATTTCTGATGAAAACAAAGTCTCGTTCTAAGAGATTATTAAATGTCCCTACAACTAATATTTAATGTAAACACAACACTTAAAAACTAATGGATTATTGTGTCAGCAAGCCAAAATGTTTAAAAACACAGTTCAAGGTATCACCTCACAGGACTGCTTGCTCTCCATTATCTTCAATATGGAGTCTTTCAGTGCATGATGAACAAAACTTGTTGCTGTGGCTTTCATATATTGCTCCATAAGTGTGCTTGCTAAAGTGGTGGCACGGAACAAGGTAGTAGCTTCATCTGAAAAAGGAAATTGGAAAAACTGAGAAAGGGAGACATCAGAAAGAGAGGAAGAACATGATTACTTTTTGACATAAGCCGCAGCTAAAGGAGAAGGAAAAAAAAGATAGCACCACAATCCTTTCCTCCCCACCTGCCCAGAATTCCAGTAAACTTTTGTGTGATTTAGAGCAGTACCTTCCATACTTATCTCCCTGTCATTTAGTGTTCGTAACAACAAGGACTCAAGCTTTTCATGAAGAAAAATCTTCAGTAAAATGGCAGCCAACAGTGTTCTATCCTGTCCACAAACATGTGATAAGGCATAGACTACATGAAGTTCTTTCTGGAGTATAAGCTGAAAGAAAAACAATTTTAAAATATTCAGAAGCTTCTCCTTCCATATAACAGCTTCGGAAAAATATGATATTATACTTCTATATATGGTATTCTATATCTATCTAGCTGTGACTTAAAAATATTATTTGATTACATCAACCAGTGTTACTAAGATCCCTCTCAACTGACAAAAAAAATCAGTTTTGACAGATAAACCATGGATGGTAAACTTAAGTTCATACCTCTTTAAACTCATTGTACTCTTCTTCTGGCATGATCTTCTCCATAGAATATCGTGCTCGAACACGCAAAGATCCTGGCTCAATACCTTTCAGTGGTATATGGGAACTGAGTTGGAACCACTCATCTGTTGCATGTCCTTTTTGTAATCTGCTTAATTGGCAACGCATAAACACTTAAAGAAAAAAAAGCATTGTTCAGGTATGTTATCACCACCAAAACAGTGCTACTATTGAATAAAAAAATGGTTTTATTTTCAGCATATCATCTCATTTCAGGGAAAAAATACCAGCAAGAGTAAACAAAAAGCTTTTCATCACTATATGAATGGATTAATTCCCTCTTCAGTGGCTTAACAGTGTCCTGTAAACTGAAGATGAGATATATGGCAATCTGTAAAAAATGTACACATATAAATTCAAAAATGCCACACAAATACCGACCTGGCTTTCCTTGTAACACCAAGTAAGTAGATAAAACAGTGCTACCCTGCAAATCCAATTTTTTAACTAAAAAACAGGTTAAATCTTTAGAATTCACTATGCCCTTTCCAACCTTGGGCTGACTCCACCACCAGGGGTCTGCTCCTGTTAATTATTCCAGTGTTCCTATGGTATCCCCAAACACTGACACGCGTATTAGTTTTATAGTAACTCCAGTCTCAACAGTTTATGTGTATTAGATTAAAAAGTGCTCCCACGCACTTGCTGACTAGGTAATGAAAATCAGCTCAAGAATAGCCAGATCATTAACTGGTGATGATGGTACACTGGAATTGCCAAGCAACAGCCCGGACTGCAGCTGAAGTCTGGTGCAGCAGCTGGCTAGCCAGCTACAGCAGCTAGGAGGGAACACAGGCCCGTCCAGAGCAGGAACGTGTGCTCCTGAGTGGAGGGGCTTTTTTCCCAAAAAGAAAGGCCCAGGCACTTTCAGAGGCAACGTTGTGCCTGTGAAACACTCACCATGCTCCAAGAGGAATCCACTACTTTTACGTTTAGCCTATCAGTCTGCACCTCTCAGTCAAACACCCTCTCTTTCCATGATGAAAACTCACATGAAAAATAAAAAAACCCATAAAACCAACACCTTTTTTTTTTTTTTAACGTCTCTGCAAAGCCAATATACCGATCTGCCTTGCAGAAATTGTCAATAGTTCCAGCAGATTTCTCACTGCCCCAGTGTTGCAATATACAGCAAGATATAATTTGATACTGGAACAGAAAAAGATCATATTTATAATGCCTTATTCACAACAATCCTGCTGCCCTATTTCATATGCTTTGGAGATGATGAACTGATAAAAGTTAATGCATTTATATCAGTCAAACAGCATGAAAATTTATCCATCACCACCTGCTATTCATCACCAGTGTAGATGCAATGTCATGAGACTATGTAATGAATTGACTTTCCTAGCATACTTCTCCCAGGCATCAAAGCTCAGTATCCACAACTAAGCAATGTGCTTTTCTTATTTGCTTGCACATGTAAGGAATGTGAACCACAGTGAGAGGAATAGGGAATGAAATACAGGACGTAGAATAAAGTGATGATTTAGTTTTCTTCTGTGGTTATAGTCGCACTTCATAGCTATAATGTAAATAATATAACTTGACTTTGATTTTTTAAAAAATCATGCAAAATATCTGTATAAGTTGCAAAGTCTACAAAGCAGTTGTTATCATAATTTATATTAAAGCAGTAAGACTTTAAAGTAGTAAGATGTTTTCCCTGTTTATAATGTTACATTGAATTGGTAGGCTTTCAGTAAGAGACTTCTACTCAATGTGAATTAATTTGAAATTAATCACTGTAGTGCAACACCAAACCAGAATCTCCACTCCAGTTCAACACTTTGTGGTGTTGTCCTTCGAGACCTACTAATTCAACTGTCAATAGCAGCAGATGGAATTCTACTAATAAATTCTAGGACTCTGGAATTTTCAAGCCATATTATATATTTATTTGAGTGTGTTCTTATACAATTTATAATTAGAAAAACAAAAAAAAAACTGACTAGAATTGATGCTGAACTGTTTAGTATCATTTCTGACTATCTACAATACTTAAAAAAACTCTAGAGTTTAAACTGTGGAACATTCATAGTAGGCAAACTTCAATGTAAGACCTGAAAACTCAAGGTAATATTTTCAAATACTGAAAAGGTAGCCTTCATTCTTGTATCATTTTGGTACTTAAGTTTTGCGTGTTATGATGAAAGAAACACAGCAGTGAATCCAACAATTAAAGTTTAGACCTTCAATCTGCATTACATGGAAGGAAAAGCAAGAAGAAAAGGTGAGTTAACCCAATTAATAACTGAAAGATCAATAGCATCAGCTGTATAGGACTGCCATTTCATAGCATTCCACAGGTAACATCTGTGGCTGAAAAGGAAAGGAAAAATGGTTGGTTAAGTAAAGAAACCAGTTATCTTGCTTTTGAAGAGTTACAGGTTTATTCTGGCAGTGCAACACGTGTCAGAGAAGATGTGGTTTAGCTCATTTTACCCCAGTGAACTTCACATACTTCATAGGGCTGGGGATGTAAGCAGAGGTGTATGTTCATTCAAGTTGAACTAGTGTAATCTTTATCTCAAAAGGAGTTATGCTGGATTATGCTTATGCTGTAAGAGTGTAGATAACTGCAGTAGAGAAATTCAGCCAATCCTGCCCCTGAACTAGAACAGGAAGCCTTCCATCACTTGAATGCACAAAACTAACAGCATCACCTTAACCTGGACAGAGGGAAGAAACTACAAAAATACTTTCAAAGAAGCTGCTGAAGTATCCCATTCAAGAATTACCCTTTTAAGACTCTCTTCCTAACCAACGCTTTGGTGTAGATAGGTGATCAGTTTTCCAGAATTCAAGACCAAAGTCACAACTGCAATTTAAACCCTTTCATCTGTCAGAGAGAATATATCTTTATTCCTCGTGCTTTGCAGAAACATTTCTAGTGAGAAGAGGAAGGAGATCTGAAATTGAATCAGTTTCTGCAAGACTATTCAAAATGAGTTGTAAATACCTACTTTGGTTAAGGTTTCCCAACGGATCTTAATAAACCCCAGAAAACCAAAAATCAATAAATTGGCACTGGCATAAGTTACAGGCCAGTAATACAATATACGCAAACTGAAAACAATTGCACTAGATTATAAATACTCTGACTGCCTTGGAACAGACAGTTCAGAACATAATGGAAAAAAAAATCTTGGAACAAAGTTGAAGAGAGCAGGGAGAGCCATCCCACCCTGCAAGCAGCAAGGAGGGGGGCACAGGGCTGAAGCTGCTCCAGAACAAGTATTGGGAAGCAAGATACCTTGAAAGACACGAGAAAAAAACCCCACAAAACAAAACAGAACAGAACTAGAAGTATTGTGTGGGAAGATACCTGACTTTAAATTTTTTTTTTCTACTTAACAGCTTCAAATTCACATTCTTCAAACTCTTTCTTTTCTAGGAAGCTGACAGACTCTACCACCTTTCTGCTGATTTGCTGGAACAGAAAACCACATTAAAGGCTAACATAAGGAGAAGAAAATACAGATCCTTTCCCATTTGAAGTCATATTGAGGTAACTTCAAATTTAAGCCAAAGAGCGGTAGGGTAGTAAGGGAAAAAGACAGATGAGGTAAAATGGAAAAATAAGAAGGAAAATTTTCTTCAGAGACTGCCAAGATTATTTTTTTACATCAAGAACTGCACCTTTCCCTATCTCACTGGAAGCAACCAAAAACCTGAAAAGAAATTCCATGTAGTCAGATCCTATGGAACTTAACATTTTATGGAGCAGACTAATACAGTAATTTTCCCTTTGCTTTTGTTTTTTGATAAGCACAGTCATGGTTTAGCAATAGTTACTGTAGAGCAGAGCTATGTCAGACACACAGGACTGCATGTATAGTGGATTTTATGACCAAAATCAGTGGAAGTTCTCACTATAAAAACATTAATGGAAAGCCAGTACTAGACAGAAATATACACAGGCAGTAAGGTGAACCTAAAAACCTACTTAATTCTCTTGTGACAATCCTTGACAAAAGCAACAATAACCACACAAAGTATCCACTGCTGTAAGGTATAAGTATCTTTTACAGAAAAATACTTACATATATCTGGATCTTTACTTTTCTTTGTTTTGTTACTAAGACTTATCTCAAATCTATTAATATCAGATGAAAGATCACTAGGAGAAAAGACAGAGAGCCTCAATTAATACTATACATGGCTGGCATACAAGGTTTTCCTAATTCCATTTCAATCCAGAGATACCATTATCAGCCACTTGTATTACGAAAAATAGGTGCCTACAGTAAATTCTGCCCATGCAGAATCTGTCCAAAAGGTTTCTGCTGTATGAACACATATACAGTATTTTTTAAAATACTGTAGAACAATAAGCAAGTGTTAAGAATCTTAAGTCTAATACAAATTAAAAGTGAAATTCACTAATTCAAGATAATTAAGACTTACTCAAAGACAAATTCTTCAGACCACACAGGGTTCTGTCCTTCCCTGATGTGTGTTTTTGCTACCTGGACACTGTTCAGGTAGATGTTACAATATGGATTAGTAAAATGTTTTACTGGGAGCGTATGAGCTTCTTCTACATGCAAAATGAGACTGCTGACCTGAAAAAAAAAATAAACAGTTTATTTTTTTTGTTGCTAAAATACAAAGCACATGAATGAATTATTTTTAATCCTCTATGCAGAGGCTTAATGTTAATATGTGAATACTGAATACAAAACTCCTCACTAGAAGAGCAAAGGCCAAAGGCATTGGAACATTTTAAGAAGCACAAGAAACAAAGTAATTCAAATTACTACTGAAAACAAATATTCAGACCCATGTTTTTAAGGCATCTTGGGTTTTTATTTTAAAATCATTTCTGAGGCTTTAGGATTTGCAAATAACAACTTTTCCAGCCACAGAAAATTTTACTGAAACCGAAGACTAGCACTTCGAGTAAGACCCATGAACAATTCCAAATACAGTGGTTTATTGTTTAGTGCTTTCCTAACAGATTATGTAAAATTCTCTTGTGCAACAGCAACATATTACATTGTATTCTTTTATACAGATAAGTACTGTCTTTGCTTTTTGAAGAAAAGCATTGCCTTTCTATTTTGCTTTTGCATGCCGAAGCTCCCAATTGCACCTCTCACTTTATCTGTAAATTCACCTAATTTAGTTCACTTATTCAGAAGTATCGGAACTTCTTGAATGTTCACAACCAAACAGTTGTGATTATTACTTTTTATTCACCATTTTATTCCCTTCTCTACTCTCTATAACAAACAACTACATTGCCTGTTCCCAAGACTAAATCCTATTAAGAATTCTTGAAGTATTTCCCTGTTACTCTCCAATCATTACAGACATAGCTATTGAAGACTGACTGCCTTCTCTCTCTGAAAAAATTCTGGCATATATGGCACTTTCAAGAGGCCAAAAGAAATTAAGACACAAGCATGGCTCAGCATGTATTGGTTACATAAAATGAATATCATTCATTAAATAACATGTATTTATATGTAAATAAAATGTAAATAGTGAGTATTTTATGTATATGTCATATAAATTTTTACATGATTTTTTTGTTTACATGTCATATTAATTTTTAACGTTTCTCATGTGTGGCATATTTGAAAACCTACTGACTTCTTTAGAGTTTTATTCAGGATTTGCTACGGTTAAAAGGAAAATTCTGAGATTTATGAATATTATTTTGCACAGAGGAGACAAAATACTCCTCCTCCACATGCACCTCCAACCCCACAATATCAGCTTCACCTGACGCAGACGTTTATTTGATGTTCCTGGACTGGTTTTTCTTAAATTGCAAAACACCTGCAGAGCTTTCATCCAGTCCTAAGAGAGAAGGATGCAGAAGAATGTAACAAAACCAAGTCAGTCAGCCACTTCTTGCAGTTGAACGGACATATATGCAAAAAGTATCTGCATTTTCACTTTAGCTTGGCAAAACCCAAGTTTTCTGTAATTCCACAATACAGAAGTCTGAATATTAAAGCCAATATATTATCTTTACTAAGCAAAACCTCATAAAGAATTTGCAAATCTGAACCATTTTCTCTTTTAGAATTATCAAGCCTTACCAATGGATATACAGTGTGACCTTTGCCAATTTTCCAGTGTAGTGATAGATACTACAAGAAATTGCAAATTGCATATAAAATTAAGAACTTGTTTGCTTCTGGGAAAATTTCATTTAACAAGTCAAACTGTTCTGATTATTCTCTCCAGTACTCCTGTATGGCAGTCATAACACTGTATACTTCAAACAAAAACTGAACAATTAATAGAGAAACACAGAGCATATATCCAACATTCTCCAGTTTGTCTTTGGAAAATGGAAGATATATTATAGCCTCATTCTCTAGTTACTGTCTCCCAACCATTAAACCCTGTACATTTTTTGCAAAGCACAAAATCTAGGTCTTGACCAACAGTCTTCTCTTCAGTCAGTATCTCAAATATCTGCCATCTACTCTCAAAGTACAATTTGACAATGTCATTAAACCCCCCACAACACTGCTTCAATCATCCTTCACAACTTCCTCCACATTTTAAAAATACAGGAATAAGCACTGCATCTATTCTCAGCTTTGTGAGTGAAGCTTCAGCTTTCAAATCCTTCTAAGGAAAAGCTTTCAGCTATGCCCCACCAAGTTTCTATTTTTCTATGAAATGTTAGAAAGTAAAGAAAGCTGAGCATTCTCAAAAGAGAAATATTTGTAAAATTTTCTGGACCAAAGCCATATTATAAAGAAAACTGAAACAACTGTGTTCTGTATAAATGCAGTGAACAGCTTGTTAAGCAGTTTAACAACCAAAAGCAAATTAAACCAAATGTTTAGGAAACAAAACAAGATATTCTATCTTCTACATGTTCTTAATTCTTTGCCTTTTGAGAAAACAAAATATTTTACAGATATGACGAAAATTAATTAAGGAGCATAGAATTTAATTTATATATTCCCCATTATGATACAGCACACTGCTGCTCAAAGACAGTACACTGACAGTTGTATGACAAATGCCACTACATTCTTACATCATCTCTGCAAATTTAACTGTTTGCATTGATTTAACAAGAAAATCTGTGTGTTTTTTAATACATAGCACACAAAAAATACTATATTTATATAGACTTCATGCTTGGGTAAATACAGTCTGTTATGAGTGCTCTAAAAAGCTTTCGTTCCATTCAAATCACATTGACTGCAAAGCGTAACTTCTAATGCAACATATATATCAGAGCTGTGAATTTGCAAGAGCTTAAAACTTAATAAACAAGAACACTGTGTCATCTTAGATACAACCTGCTGGTAAAATAATTTTTCAGAAGTAGGCTTCTATCCCACAGTTCTTAATCAGTTAACATAACTGTTAAGAGAGCCAGTAACTACAGATACCATGTAAACCCAGAAAACCTTACACTGTGCACCATCAGGACCAAAGACTATGCATGACTACCAGTTTATATACATGGCAAATAAATGGAAAAGGCAGTTAAAAGCACTTTGGTCGCTGGGCACACACACATGCATTAGCCTTTTATTTATTTTACCCAGAAGTAAAATTCGCACTTTCTATGCTGTGTTTTATAACTTGGAGAGTAATTTTTTTTCTTCTGAGTTGAACTACGGCAAAAAACATGTATGTTTCTCCAGAAACAGAAAATAATGGAAGTTCTGTGCATGGAAGCTGACTAGAATTTGTAAAAACTGAAACCCTGAAGAATGGGTAATATGGATTTTCAGCCCCAGCCTTCACCCTCAGACGTCTGCTACCAGTCCATTTTAACAACACAAGATAAAAAGTTACTTTTTTTACACTTAGCAAATAAAAGCTCTCACCTGTGCTTGTTCTGGAGTTTCGCCTGCAAAGTAAAAGATGTAATGCTCTTCACTAAAGTGCTGAACTACTATCTGAAAGCAGTTTGGCCTTAAAAATAAAAAAAAAACCAACAAAAACTTAAGTTTAATTAATCTTCACATATTAACAGACACCTTCACTTGATCTGTGCCAAAACAAAGTTTACACTGAACTAACAGATTTCTGCTATTTGTCTGTAAGGTGCATTGAACAATTGCATCCATTTTTATTCATCTAGATATTACCATCACACATGGAAACAGGAAGAACTCCAACAAGATTTCTCCTACCTTCAAAAACTGCATTTTGTTTTTGTGTCATTTTAAGAAAACTACAGTATATGCAGCCTGCTTCAGAATACTGACACGTTTTTAGAATGATGTGTTACTAAACAGGTATGTATGCTGGCTTAGAGTCAAGGCAAAAAAAACCCAGATATCTGAAAAAACTTGTCAATGACGATTATTCCTAGATTTTAAAAGCAGCAGAGGGGTTCAGCGTTATTTCACAACCAGGTTAATCATACATTAAGGATTTTTCTTTCAGGAAACAGTATTAACCTAAGGAGTCCCCTATATGAATGCATCCCACAGCTCTCATGACCAGTGAAATGTGTACTAGATCACACACAAAACACTTGAGTGTAAGTGACACAAAGCTCTACAATCTTAAATGCTGCAGAAGTACAGACTTCATTGTACTCCTGAGGAAATGGCAAAGACAGTTTTTCATCAGCTACTTGAAGTGCAGGAGAAACTCTGTCTCAGCTGCAGTTCCTCACGAACAGCTTCCTAAGCTGTTGAAACCATGCATGTCCTCCTACACTCCTGTAAGCACCACCTAGCACCCAACTATGCTCCAACCCACAACACAGGGTTTCTTAAAAGCTGTTAAGAGAAAAAATCAGAATGTTTATTGATTACAAGATATACCAAAGCTTCCTGCCTGATTGTCAACTACATAGGGAATATTCCAGTAATTCTTTTCAGTCTTTATCTGTATCTGTGCTCTTCATTCCAGTAATTAGATGTTGGAGGTTTTTTCAAAATTATTATAAAGATCTAAAAAAACCCCAGAGGGAGCAAAGCATCAGTCTTTACAGATGGAGAAATGCCACTGATTTTAAACACTTGTCTCTAAGTTTTTTTACAAAGTAACTAGAAGTCGACTATATATAGTTTTTCAATAAATATTAAGATCCTGAAGATAACCAGAATTTCTAACTTTTATCATTTATTATATAAGTAAATGTAGTTATTTCTTCTATAAAACACCATAATACAGGCCAGTGGAGTTGGTTTTGTAACTACCAATGAAAAAATACATAAATTCTCTTCTTAATTTCTAGTGATTTCTAAAAGACTTCTGATTTTCAACTTCCTTGCTCATAATCATGTCCCTGTGGTCAGCATATTTTGAATATCAAAATAATACCGTAAATAAGATTTGATGTGTAAGTAACTCTGAATATAGTAATTGTGTGAAAACAATCTCTGAGGATGTTTACTTATATGAACTAGTATACTACAAACAAAGTATTTGTTTTTAAATAGAAAAGCATCTACCAACTTCTAACCAAGATAGCTTTCAAATACATATCTTTTAGAACTTACAAGAATTATTTATCTAATTAATTCTTGGTGCAATAGGATTTAAAAAGGCCAAGGTCCTACCTGCCAAATAAACTGTCATGTACTCCATAGACAGAACACACGCTAAGGTCTATTAGTCCTTTTGGTTTTGTGGCTCGTTTTTCACTTTCAAAATAAATAAGCTGGGCATCATTTCCCTCTAATATAAAGTACAAGTTTTTCCATCTCTTTCCTTTACCTGTGCAAGAATCAAGCAAACGGTTACAATACTGTCTTAAACAACATGTAAATTTTGTAAATTAAGAAAACAGAAGAGGGCAGTAAAGCTTCTGTCAATTTCTGAAGAGAAGAACAACATACAGATAATCCCGCCTGAGTTATAACATCAGTATAAACTATCAGTTTTCTAAAACATGTGACTAAAACCAGATCCTCTTCACAGATGGAGGCAGAGTTGCAAAAGATCCTTCAAACATCTTCCGTGCTTTCAGCAGCACTACTGAAGTGCATATGAGCTGCCCTTGAGCTCCTCTCAGTGTTACACCTGTATCTACACAGATTGCAAACAATGACAGTGTGGACCCCATTCATTAGATTTTTTTTAAGAAATGGACTCTTGACATTAGAAAGTTACTCCTAAACTCTGACCAGTGTTTAACAGATTGCATACCTTAAAACATATAGCTGAAGAACAGAAATGGAAATATTTTATATGCTAACTTAAATCAGAATCAACCTGCAAACACAGCTGTGTGTAAGCATTTGGCTAGTTCCACTTGCTGCAGAGAAAAATTCTTTGAATTACAATGGATTAGGAGCATTCTGCAACAAATTAATGCTTAAATCATAGTACCATTTAGAAAGAAGTTTCAGCCTTTGTTTTATACTTTAATCATAATAAATCCACTGGGGCCTCAATAAACTAGTAGCAACATTGTTTTCAAAATACAAATGAAACACTCATTTATTATACTATGACTCCTAGATGGAAGAGTGGCATTACTGGACTTACTCCATATACACTATGTGCATCTCTCTACAAGTGAGTACTCCGATTTGCCTCTTTTAGCCTAATTTTTCCAAGTCATTCTCATTTCATTCTTTACTCTGTGACATCTCTGTACATGTCTCCCAGAATAAGTCTTATCAACAAAATGAGATGCTTCCCTTGCTCTGTTCAGAAAGTATAGTTTGGGGTGGTTTGGGGTTACTTAATGTCTCTTGTATTACTCTATATGTAAACTCTTACCTTCTTTCCTACATTAGGTCACCATCCAGATTACCACCTGTAACTTATCCTTCTTGTTAATTGCAGAAATTTTGTTATTGATATCGTTTTTCTGCATCCATTAATGCTGATTTTTTCAGAAAGTAGAAATATAACACTCAGCAAGGGACTACCTTCCTCAAAACTTCAAAGACTTCCGTTTCAATGGAAATTATTCAGGGTAATACTGAAGGTTACACTCAAGTAAGTCAAGCTGTCAGTTTTTAATGTGCGTATTTTATATTATGCTGTGTCAGTGTTAGAACCCTAAAAAGTCACTATATCCTTTGTATGGCAGACTGCATTTTAAATTTAAGATTGAAAACATAATACCTGACTTGGAATAACAGAATTAAACCAGCTGTTCTCTGCACTGAATGCACAGATTTACACTATTCTAGCTCTCTCAGACCTTTATCAGCCAGAACTTAGTGAATGCCATATTAAGTATAATGAGCATATATATGAATACATGTTTCATTTCATGATTTTGAATGCCACCTTTGACAAGGAGGCCTAGTTTTTTGCTATGCTCATTTTTTCAGAACTGCCAACCAAAATTTTCACACTGCAAGTAATTTCATGTATTGTATTGTTCTATTCATCTACTACCTGAGGAAAGAGATCTTTCACACTCCTTATACACCTTCTAGAACCCTTTCACCACTTCCATTTTTAGCTCTTTCTAGTACCACTAAACTCACTAAATTCAGCTAGGAGGTGCTGATCTCTGCTCTCCAGTGACCAACAACAGGGCATGAGGAAATGGAACAAAGTTGTATCAGGGAAAGTCCAGGTTAGACTTTAGGAAAAAGTTCTTCACTGAGGAGGTGGCTGGACCTTGGAACAGGGTACACAGGAAATGCTCGTGGCCTGTCAGGGTTTAAGGAGCGTCTAGATGATGCTCTTAGTCATGTGGTTTAGCTTTTGGTAGACCTGGGAGGAGCATGATCTTTATGACTCCCTTCCAATTTAAGATACTATATGATTCTATGATCCTCATCTGCTTTTTCTCTTCATTTAAAAAAAATAATAGAAGTGAACATAACTCACTTTTTTTCAGGAGATAACCTTTTTTGACAATATTTTTATAAAAAGCATCCTTTGTTTTCCGACGAATTGTGTTGTAGATTTCTTTTCCATCCACTGTATCATTAAGCACTTGTTCTTGATGCTAGAAAACATGTCAGAAAACCATACTTAAGTTTAGAAATTGCCATTAAAAAATGCATCCTATGAAGTTGCGATCAGGATCATCTTACTGAATGCTACCAACTCACTACTGTTGTTGTCTCATGGATTTTACAAAAGCATTCACTTCTCATACAATACACTTGCTAGAAATGTACTGTAACTCTTTCCGTATTTCCAAAACTGAAAGAAAATAGTTTTCAATGCAGACCAGCTTCTACAAAGTAAGTCTTTTTCATGTAAAAAATAAAAAACATTATCTTTCACTGTGATTTCACTGTGTTAAAATTTATGCCAGTCTTTCAAGATTTATCTAGCTTCTAACTGTCTTCTACCAAAGCTCATGGGCCTGAGTAATCATGGATAAACTCTGAAGCAATAAAAATCGTGCAGATCACAACTAAAACTGACTCAAAGTGGCACAGTCCTTCATTAACCTCATTAGAACTCACATGTTGTAACTGAGCAGAACTCAATATAAGAGAAGAAAGCAGAAACAGGAAATAGAAAAAAGATAAACTCACATAAAAAATGGTAGTATCTAGAAATGCAAGTAATAAATATGACCAAAACCCAAGCCAGGTCTGACCTAACTAAGTAAGCTGATCAACAAAAGTTCTTCAACCATAAAAAAATACAAGAAAAGCAATACTATAAAGTAATAAGGACATCCCAGAGATGAAAACAGACATATGAACTGGTTCTTCTGTAATAATCTACTTTTCTTCCTGTGCATATATCTGCAAGAATTATGATTTTGATCAAAACAACAATAGCAGGATGAAAAATAATTTGGTAATACTAACAGGAATTACAAGACCTACAATGGAAGCTATATCCATATATATGAAATGATAACGTAACAATTATTTGTCAAGATAAGTACACAAGGAGTAGTGCACAAAATGAGATCTAGTCACAAATAATTTTAAGTAAATATCGTATTAGGCTCAGGAATTCCATCAGATTGACCCTAAAATAATGCAAAACTTTTGAATTCTTTTTCATCCCTCAAAAACACAAAGCATGGTGCTATATGGAAGGGAGTTAAAGCTGAACATTAATTGCACTACTGTATACTAAATTTTAAAGTCACAAGTGTATCTGGCTAGGTTAAAAGAAACAAAAATACTCTCCTGTGAAAAATGAGTCCATGGAGAGTTTATTAATACAGCTTTTTATAAATACAGACTTTATTAATTCACATACTAATGCTGTATGTTTTGCTTATTTGAAAAGCTAAAATGAAGACTTACTGCCACAATTAAAGAGGAATGATAGAGCATGAAGAAAGTCACTAATGAAGTTTTCCAAGGAGCAATCTCAGAATTCCTATTTGCTTCCTGACCCAATCACATTACTGAGCACAAGCTAACAGCAGGAAACAATGGGAAAGCACCAAAGACACAGCACAATTAGCAGTATAGGAAAGATTGCAATAAGAAGGTATACATCTCCTAGTGCAAGACAACAGTTACACCTGTCGGCACTTACAGAAAATGAGACATTAACAGCTGAGTCACTCACTGGAGGACTGGGTTGTGATACAGTTGGCTATGCCATCATACTGGTCTCACAAGGATGGACTTTACTTCTGTCATGGCAGCCCCTAAGGTGCTGTGTTTTGGTTTTGTGACTGAAACAGTATTGGAAACACGCCGGTGTTCTGGCTCTTGTTGATTAGTACCTGCATAACCTCAAGACTTCCTCTATTTCCCACTCTGCCCCTTCCTCAGTAAGGTGGCTTGGTGGACAAGGCACTGGAAGCAGAGACAGCCAGGACAGATGATGACAACTGATCAGGGGGATATTCTCTGTCATGTAACATCGTGACCAGCAATAAGCATGTGGACACAGGGAAGTCTCAGAGAGCAGCTGGCCATGAGTATACTTGTGAGAGGTGCTGAATGATTGCCTTTGCGTTGCTCCTTCCTTTGCTTATAAAACAGTATTTATCTCAACCCAGGAGTTCTTTTGCTTTTGCCCCACCCCCCATTCCACAGGAATAGGGAGTGAGCAAACAAAGGTGCAGGTCCTCAGCAGCTCACCAGGGTCAACGCACCACAGAAAATTACATGTATATTCATTAAGTGCTTTCCAGAGGGAAAGGGAATTACGCATACCATGGTACTGTTCTAAATTGTTCTGGTACATGTTCAAGAAAGGTGAGTTCACACCAAAACTGGTAGCATCAAGGCAACTATGAAGACATTACAAAGAGACAGGATTAGCTTCTGTGTGCTCAGCTTGGTGAACAAAAGAAATGCTCTCGTACTAATAATAAAGATCCCAAAAGGATGTATGAATTGACTGCAACTCTCATTAGGGAGGACAGGAAGAGCAAATTTCTCATTTCCATTGAAACAGGAAAGCTTGGAAACAGAAAAAAATAAGTATGTAAATTTTTTAATCAGCAATAAGCTCAAGAAAAGCTAAATGATGTGGCATGCTTATTACTGTGATTTCTTAGAATCAACTTCTGCTATGGGGCAAGTGTGCTTCAGAACAAGTGCTGTAGTCCCAGCCCTGAAATCAATTATCCCTGAAGCTTTTCGGTGTGAGTAGGTTTCCTGTGACAGGAGAAAAACCCGAGACACCAAAGAGAGAAGGGCAGACTGGTTCCCCTTAAAATGAGACTAAATCAAAGCATGAACGGAGCAACTAGGGGCACAAAGCAGAGGCTGAACACCTCACAGCACAGACAGAACTTACCATACTTCTGTTGACTACAAGCCAATCTTCGGTAAGTGTATGTATTTGAGGATAAAACAAAAGAAACAGATGAGCTGAAAATGTTGTAACTGTTGATGACTGACTACAGGAGATGATGCTGCTTAGCTACCACTGGTATCTCTGCTTTAACTTAATTCATAAATTGATTTGATAATGATTCAATTTGTGACTTCAACATCAAAGGCTCAGAGATAACATCCTACCTGCACTGGAACAGGATCCTTTAAGTAATATCCTTCAACAATCTGTTCTTTTCTGTAGTGTTCAATGATGTCAGCAATACTGTTCCAGTACGAAAAAGAATATTGAAATGTTAAAGACATCAATTTTTCCACTGTTTGAGAATCTGCTTTTTCATAAAACCACAGAAAACTTTCCCTCAAAGTTTTAATAAAATCAAGTGTTAATCATCATAATCTTATTTGCAGGAATGAGGATTTACTAATACACTGAAGTCAAAAAAGTTCACAAAACCGTATTCAGAATGTATTAATCCTAAACTCTGCAAAATATTTTAATGACTTGCTTAAAATGTCAAATGAGGACACTGCATCTTCCACATTCAGGTCACACATGTGCATTACCCGCTTTCCAGTCAAGCTGAAAATTGCTATTTTATTGGCAATAATTTTCCAAGTCCTAGAGTAATTAGCTAAGTGGAACAGGACATTCTCTGGGTGATGCACAATCTCTTTCTGGGTGGAAAGGAAAAGGTCTGTTGCAGGGCTTATACAGATTATGACTGGACATCACTGAGCTATCCTTTTAAATACTCATGTCAGTAGCACTCCTTGACAGGGAAGCATTCATTCTGATCACCAGATTCAGACTGCAATTGCACCTGGAAGGCTCAGGAGAGAAGAAGTGACATATAAAAGCTGAAATTCAAGGCATTTAAGTTGCTCTAATTATTTTTGCACTACTGAAATTTACACTGCAATAAAGAACAATAACAGGGACATCAAGAGAATTTAATCATTTACAGGTAAAATATCAATCTCGAAAGAGAGCCAAGTAATTAAATAGATAAAAATATACTCAACGTGTCTTCTCAGTTCATGCATACTCAGCTGTGTGTGCAACGATACAAATAAGGCATGTGTGCCACACAGGAACAATAGCTGATACTGTAAAAATCTAAAACTTCTAAATAAAGCTGTATCAAGGTGTCTTGGTTGGCTTTTCTATTTCATTCTGAAGGTATGAACTAGAGCAAACTTGATAAAATGACCTTCCCACAAGTATTTTTACTTTTCAGGCACATAAAATGAGATTATTGTTTCTTTCACTTTAATGAAATCAAGTAATTAATTTCAATTTTTACTGAAATGCTGTCTGCATATGCTCTTTTCTACAGAAGAATTTTAACTGTGTCACACTACAAAAAATAATGACTCAGTCATTATATTTTGCAGGTTGAATAGCTACTACCAACACTTTCTAATCAATAAAATAGCACTGTATGAATTTTCTCGCTCATCAAAGCAGGAATTCCTTGACCTTCAATGCACCATTCCTTGACTTAAAATGTCATTAGGAGTTCTTCAGTGTAAGGAGCAGGCACCTGCAAAATTTCTTCAATTTTGTAATATAGGCTGAAGAATAAACTCAATTGTATTTAAAAACTCAATTTGTAGTTAGAGTAACATATAGATTAGGACTTCAAGCCCTGATGGAGCACCTAACGGCTGCATTCTTCATTACATGTTTAAACTTCCAGCAAATTACCAACCTGATACATGCAGTAAGTTGAACTGAATGTGAGCTTAAGAGTATAGTGATAATTCTCCCAAACATACAACAAAATCAAAGATTTTCTTTCACACTAAGGAAGATCTCTGCAAACTATGTACCAAAACACTAAAAAAAAATTTTCCAGTGTCTTGTCATAATTCGTTGCTTAACTTTAAAATCTTGTTTTCTGTTCAGCTGCATAGCACCTCTTTTTGACAAATGTAATCTACACCCCAAGTGAATCCAGCACTATATTATAAAGTACTCTGAAGTAAAAACAATGTAGTGACTTTTTGAAAGTATACTATTAAATGCTGCAAACCCATCTGAGACTTATAATAAGAGTTCCACTAACTTGATGATTAATTTGACATCACCAAGGGTGGGAGGCTCCTGGCCTATCATCCTCCTAATAGGCCATGCAACTAGAAATCAGCATCTACCTTCAAGAAAGGCTGGCCTTGTAGCTAGCCTGGTTTTCAGTGAGAACGGCCGGAGGCCAGACTGATTAATGAAGAAGGTATTCAAGCAGCCTGGCTGTGAAACAGGCGTAGGTTCATAAGGATCCAACTGCTCAGCCTCAAAGCATCATGTGAGTGAAGTCATACGAAAAAGTCCACTGAACTTAGGGAGGAGACCTTGATATTTTCTCAAGACACACCAGTTGCTGAATCTCTGCTCACTCAGAAGCCAAGCTAGAAGTGACAGAAATGCTCTAATGGGATAAGAATGCCCTGGTTCAAGGTAAGCAGCACTAGAAAAATGCTTATTTTTTTTTTTAAGGCAGGCAAAGACATCTGTTTAAGGAGGAAAGTGAGTTTTCACTATTGAGAAGTCTTTCAGATACAATAACTCTAAAAAATACTATCAAATATGGAGGTGTTCTGATAGTTTCTCCCACAAGAGGGAAAACACCTCATTATTCCTCTTTTTGTACAAATTACTATATTTTCGCACCAATGGCAAAAGATATGCATCTTAAGTTTGTTCACTCTAAATGAACTGATCGGTATTTCTGTTCCAAGTACCATGCACATGTTTCAATGCAATTTAGTAACTTTTCCAACAATGGTGTTTTTCCCCTTTCTTGTAAATATCCATTTCTATTATTTGAAAACTCTATTGATGGTCTCAGATAAAATTAGCATTTTTAATTCCCTCTTTTCAAACAGATAAGAACACATGGAGAAGCTTCCAAGCTGCTTCAAATACAGTAACCTTTTAATTACAGATACACAATTTATGGATCCACATGATCCATTCAAACCACAATTTACAGAGTGAAGCAACTGGTTGGCAGAAGAAGCACAAATACTTCAAGAGAAACAAGTTACACTTAGGCTATTTAAGCTGAAAGAATTTGCTCAGGTAGAAGTGACTACTAAGGAAATTAGAGAAAATATTTTGTGTAAAGGAAATGACAGTCTTAAAATCGTAGTAGTAAATAATTATCAGGAGCAAGTTATAGAAGGATAAAATATGCAGAATTCCTTTTGTCTCAAGAACTCACCTATTATAGTATCTGCCTCCCATCATAAACTGATTGCTTGATGTTGGACATATTTTAAAACGCTGAATATTTTCACTGGTCCGAAAATAAAGTGAGTAATCACCAGGTGTATTATCTGAAGGCCTTACAAGAAAACTGCACACCTGACCAACTGAAAAGACATCATAATAAGTGTTATTTTTCTAAGTGGTAGATGTAAACCCTTACTAAATCTATTTCTACATAAACTAGGGAGAACTGCACACTTGAAGAAATACAAACCCTATAAAGGTAAAATTCCAGTAGCAATCTCAAACTAGAAGAACTGGTACCAAACCATCAAAGTTAATGAAAAATGGTTCAGCCATAGTCCGCAACCTAGCCACATCTTTGCCATTTCTTTAAAACAGCATACAAAAATTTTGATAACATTTTCAAAAAACATAATCTCTGTTCCAGTATTTAAAGTAGGGTATTAAACAATATGGGTCAGAAGTACTGTTTTCATTTATAGAAATATTTGCTTTATGAAAGTGAAATAATTGCTTCCACATATAGTAATTTAAAAATTGATTGAATCAAAAATTATAAAATTAACTTCACTTGAGAACATACTCAGTATTGATAGCCATGGAAGTTTTCTTCCAATGTAGTATTCTACCGAGGTGGAACACAGAAGGGTTGGGGAATCTAAAACACTCATATATGTTCAGACATTAAAGGAAGTTTTGCCACAGTTAAATATTAACAGGATCATTTTGTGCCATTTCACTATCACTGTATTTCGCATAAGAAATACACGTACCTGTCATCAGCAAATTGTAAGCTTCTTGTTTGGAGATCTTCCCATGGAACCATCTTAACAAAGATGAAGAGAAAAATTAGAAACCAAGACTACCAGCTCTCTTTTTTGGTTGTGGTGACATCCAAGGCTCTGGCACCTATGAATTAATCTTTATTTTAAAAGACCCAATATATACAGATGAGACCATCAATGTCTAGGTTACTTAATGATTCTCTTCTACCAACAGCATGAAAAGACTAACACTAACAGGTATATAAATAAATTACTTCCAATAAAAATATCCAACACTTGCAGCTGATGTTCAAATACAATTCAGTTTAGAGATTGATAGGAATTGTCCAGAAAGTAGACCATTTGATAGGCATTATTTGAAGTCATACAGCAATGTACTAGAATCATGAAATCTCAAGTTCAAACAAGAAGTTAAACACATACAGAAAACCTCAAACTCAAATTTGCTAGAACTGTGGAAACAAAACCTAGCTTTGTTAGATTAACGAATACAAACTGCTTAGATCTCATATCTAGTATATTCCCAGAGCCCTGTGTCAGAGCAGTACCCCACAAAAGTCCACAGCCTCTGCCTAGTCTCGGCCTGATACTTAACACTATGCAGAAAAGCTTGACATGCTACAACTTAATAATTTGTATTTAAAGGAAAGCTAAAGATATTTTATCTATCATAAAAGACCCCACTTTCTAACTTTATTTCTATACTACCTTCAGATATTAATTTATGGATTCCTCTGAAAGGCAAACAACCGCTGAAAGACAGAACCGAAGTTCTAGGTATATCCTACAAGCTACTTTCCAAATATAAAATTTCCATATTTGAACACATCCATACTTCCAAATTAAGTAGTAGAACACAGTAAACTAAATAGACCACTGAAATGCCTCCTTCTGCCACCAGCCTCTTGTTAAGTGGGAAACAGCAAAAAAACCAGCAAGCACAAATATGACAAACAAATGAGGACATCAGATTAAGTCATCAAGGCACTCACTAGACATTCTTCACAACTATCTGCTACTCATCTTCCACTTGTGAATGTAATCTATCAACAGACTGACATATCAACAGACTGCTGATTCTATGTTGCATTCAATTTTTAAAATTTTTTGAAGTATTTTACAAAATGGAAGGAAATTTATAGTCCAGTGCCTTTTCTTCAAACTTTAAGTGTTAGAAGAATCACAGAATTATAGGATCACAGAACACTGAAAATACCCTTAAGATTATCATATCCAACCCTTAACACAGCACTGCCAAGTCTGTCACTAAACCATGTCCCTAAGTGTCACATAGACACACCTTCTAAATCTCTCCAGTGATGGTAATTCTACCACTGGCCTGGGTAGGCTGTTCCAGGGCGACAACACTTTCAGTGAGGCATCTTCCCTAATATCCAGTCTAATCCTCCTTTTGTACAACTTCAGCAAGTTCCCTCTTGTCCTATCACATGTTACCTGGGAGAAGAGACCTCTTCTGGCTACAACCTCCTTTCAGGCATCTGTCAAGAGTGATGAGATTCTTCCTGAGCCTCCTTTTCTCTAGGCTGAGTACCACCAGCTCCCTCAGCTGCTTCTCATCAGACTTGTGCTACAGACCCTTTCCCAGCTCCGTTTTCCTTCTCTGGACTCACTGCGGCACCTAACGTCCCTCTTGCAGTGAGAGCCCAAAACTGAGCCTAGAACTCAAGGTGTGGCCTCACCAGTCCTGAGTACAGGGGGACGGTCACTGCCCTGTCCTGCTGGCCACACTATTGCTAACCCAAGCCAGGATACCATTGGCTTTCTTGGTCCCCTGGCCCCACACAGGCTCATGTTCAGCCATTGCTGACCTGCACTTCAGGTCCTTTCTGCTGAGCAGCTTCCCAGCCACCACCCCAGCCTGTAGCACTGCATGGGTTGTTGTGAACCAAGGGCAGGAACCATCACTTGGCCTTGTGGGATCTCACTGACCCAGCCTCTCCAGATTCCTCTGCAGAGCCCTTCTATCCTCCAGAGGATCAACGCTCCTGCCCATGAGGCAGAGACACTGCTCTAACAGTACTCTGGTACCGTATTTAGAGTTATCTCCAAGGCAAAGGTATTCAAGAAATACTCCACTGCGCATGTTTTGGCTGAAAGTGATCATACATGGCCTCATCCAAGATTCCAGCACTGCAATACCCATTAGCAACAGACATACTATTACTGGATGTTTCCATGTTAATTATCCCTGCATCTGCAGCAGCTAGTATATAAATTAGTCTTGAGATTAAAAAAATAAACCTCTCTGGCCACTTTCTCAAGAAACTTAGAAATCCTATCTTGGAAGTTTACAAACAGTTATGATTGCTTTTAAACAACAAAACAAAAATCCTTACATTTTGCCTTCATGGGGATCTTCTTCTCTTCCCTATGAGAAAATTAACATATCAAGTGAATGACAACAGTACAACTTAATTTAAAAAAATGTTTACGTTAAGACCTTCTGTAGAGAAAAAAAAGACATTTAGAAATCTGAGGCATTTTTTAACTAAAGGGCTTACTGTAGCTCTATGATACATTTATCTCTTCATACATTAGGTGAAAATTCAGCAAAAATGTTATTTCCGATGATTACTTCAGTCATGATCCAAATCCTTTAGAGGTGGTAACTTTTCAGGAAGTTTTAACCTTCTCAGCCTTCCTAAGGTTAGATTACTACTGACCTATCAGTCTACAGATCAACAACACTTCAGTTTAGCTATTCACATCCTGACACAGGTCATCTATGGGAAGCATCTCAAATAACATTGCTCTTAGCAAAACATACGTACTGTGTAAGAAGGTACTATAAAAAAAAATCTGTTTTTTTCCTTTTTTTCTCCTTACCAATAAATTTTTAAACCAAATTTCATCCTTGAACAATGAGAAAGACCTACAACAATGCAAAATTTTATTCAGTTGAGTTAGTGAACATTTCATGGCAATTGCAAGAAAGAAATGTAGTTTACTGATTCTTCACTAGGACAGTAGATTTTAGGGAAATGCCTAGTAAATTTACAGTAGCATTCATCTGTACTTATCTTTGGACAACACATGAATAAACATTTTTTGATAACAAATTAGGCTTAAAGGTTTGTTTTAGTATTTCAGAACTACTACATGAATCTACTACGTTCAGAAAAGTACATAATTAGAAAACACGCAATTAAATGTCACCAGTTTTTGTTCAGTTATTATTTTATCAATTTAAGAAATCTGAATACAAAAATTACTTACCACTTCTTCTACCAGGTCTTCCACAATAAGACCTTGTTCATCTGTTCGTAGGTTTGTAACCCACATCCAGCCATCTTCCAATTCATTATGGACAATAAACATATCTCCTTTAAGAAAACTGAGGAAGGTTACAGCAAGATTTAAATCAGAGATACAACCATAATACAAATTTAATGAACATAATGAATTCTTGAATATAACTTCCATAAAATATTTGGGAAAACCTATTTGCAAAAAATGGAATATCAAAGGAATTGATATTCCAAGCACATGTGTATTTTTCCACATAGTTAAGTGGCTATTATATACAAGTTTTCATACTTTTGATTTATGTTTAATATCTAATATATGCTTCAATGCTGTCAACTTCAAAGCGTGCTAACATATAAAAAATAACACAGCAATATGAAAATACAATAATATTTTTCTTTTATCAAGAGAGATCACATATGAAACATAAGTATAATAACCCTTAGTAGGTTATTATTATATCTTATACTCTATAAGAAAATAATATTCCTTTCATTGAAAAATTAAATTGCATAATGTCAGTTGTGGAGCACCTATTCACTATGTTCTCACACATGAAAACAAGTGATGCAAAGAGAATACAGAGCAGTTACCAGATATGCCATGCAATTAGCTACAAGCATAGGAATCAGAGAATCACAGAATCAAATAGGTTGGAAAAGACCTCTGTGATTATGGAGTCCAACCTATGACCAAATACGACACGTCAACCAGACAATGACACTAAGTGCAACATCCAGTCTTTTCTTAACACCTTCCGAGACAGTGATTCCACCACCTGCACGGGCAGCATTTCAATGTCTAATCACCCTTTCTGTGAAAAATTTTCCCCTAATGTCCAACCTAAAGCTGCCCTGTAGACTAAAGGGGGATTTAAGATTATGTCCTCTCATCCTGTCACTGATGCCTGGCAGAAGAGACTGAACCCTACCTGGCTACATGCTTCTTTCAGGTAGTTGTAGAGAGCAACGAGATCTCCCTTGAGACTCCTCTTCTCCAGGCTGAGGCCCTGCAGCTGCTCCTAACAAGGCTTGTACTTCAGAAACTGTACCAGTTCCATGACCCTTCTCTGGACACACTCCAGGACCTCAGTATCTCTCCTGAATTGAACGGCCCAGAAGTGGGTGTAGTACTCAAGGTGTGGCCTCACCAGTGTCGAGCAACAGTGAAAAAACCATTTTCTTAGTCCTACTGGCTACACCACTGCTGATCCAAGCCAGGATGCCATCAACTCTTGGCCACCTGGGCAGAGCTGGCTCATCTTCAGCCAGCTGCTGACCAGCACTCCCAGGTCCTTTTCCACTGGGCAGCTTTCTGGCCACTCTTCCTCCAGCCTGTAGCTCTTCAGAAGGTTTTACTGTGGCCAAAGTGCAGGACCCAGCACTTGGTCCAAGGGAGTTTTCATTTCTGGAAGACTAGTGTAGATTACTCTTTAAATGTTAAGAACGCAAACTCAGGTCACATGAAAACCTTCACTGCAGCACAGAATTTTTGATCACGTTTCATGATGCATCAAGGTACAAGAGAAATAATAAAGAGCTGAAGCTCATTAACTACCATTTCAGCTTGGAATTTCATAGCTGATGTCTATGGTGTGGCTCTCATTTGAAGTAGGCTAACAGAAAAAACAAAAAGCAACAAACTACTATTGAGAACAAAGAATAAATTCAACTGCTATTCACCTTTAACAGGTGGCAGACACCAAGAGCACCCCTCCATCACTGTATAGTTACTGAATGGAAGACATGCTGAAAGTAATTCAGTAATATTTCGTAATTACTAAATATTAACTATGATATTAAAATTCTAAGTCAATATTCTCTGAAATATATGATGTCTTCAAGAGCATATCAATTCAATCTAGAACAAATTGAGAACTCTGGTCTCAGCTATGCCATGAACAGAACTATTTTAGCTATGTAGACCTCAAAACCCAAATACCAACTTTTCATTTCAGCTCTATCCTAAAAGAGGAAGAAAAGGTTTAATTGCCTACAATTTTTGTTATGATAGCAAACAATAAAGTGCTATTTCCTCTTAAGTTCACAGACGCAATAAGGCAGATGTAAAAGACTCAAATTTTGTTGTTGTTGTTCTCAGACATAGTAGGAAGCCTTAGTTGCAATGTGCCATTAGAGAGCCCCTTTCGAGTCCTATCACCTTACTAAAACACATAATTACAAAAACAAAAATCCTCATATCATCCTTTAAAGGATCAGACTGGACTGTGAGTCTTGGAATAAATTTCCATCGAAATGAGGATACAAAGCCCTCATATCTTTCTCTACATTTTAAGATAATCATCCGAAACTTAAGAAAACTCACAATTCAACTGGTGCATTACATCAGCTTAGGAAATCCGTCTCATTAGAGAGATTAGAAATCACCATAAATCCTCATACTTTTACAAATCCTCATATTTTTTCATCAGGAAAAAATTATCTGAAGAAAGCGATATTAATCCCAAGTAACCAGAAAATGGTCTTCTATTGAAAGACTCACTTTTTCCATTCTTAAATTCGTAAGTAGTCAAGTCTCACTTCCTCTTTCTAGTGATCTGAATTGTTTCCCTTAGCTACATATCTACTTACTGTGGCAATTCAGAAAAAAGCCTAACTCATTTCTTTCACATACTCAGATAAGCCATTTCCATATAGAATTCTTTGTCAAAATAAAATTATCCTATTGGTAAAAATCTAGGGCTTTACAAAACATATCTCATAATTATAACATTATTGATTTTAATTCTATGTTATCTAATGTACCCTCTCTCACAATTAGTACAAACACATATACTAAACAAAATGTCTTATTTTCAACCAAAGAACAGAGGGATGTCATCCTTTAATCTAAGCGTGTCAAGTTTAAGATGCAACTGGAAAGGATTTGCATACGAACACCTACCTAAATTATTACCATTTAAAAATAATCTTGCAGATTTCATAGCTACTACTGTTATTTGAACATACCTTATTTCATCAGTTTCTGGCACTTTGGTGTAAGGTAGAATTGCTCGAACTCTCCTTCTGTCTTCCACAGGCTACAGTTTAAAAGAGAGCAATGTTTTTTTCTCTATACTCTGCACTGTATATTCTATACTGTACAATCTTTCTTCCCAGCATTATGCTAATTCTGAGGCAAAGAACATATTCAGAGGTAACATAACTTATATCTACCTTGCCAGTTTTATATTTCCAAAGCTCAAAACCCCTGTCAGCTAGAAACGTGTAACTTGTCAGCTAAGAAAGCAGTTATTTTATTAACTGCAGTTATTTTAATTTTAAAACTGCAGTTATTTTAATTTTTTTTTCACTTAGAACAGAAGGAATGTTCAGAATTTTAACATTCAGAAACATCTTTATTCAGGTTTGGGGTTTTGTTACAGGGGATATTTTGCAGTGTTTTGTTTAATTTTAATTACTTTCATTGCATTAAAGATGGGCATGTGAAAGAAACTGTGGTTATCTCCAGGATGCATATTTGAAACTGTTGTTAGATATGCAAAATGTCACAGAACACTGAGGGTTACATTATAACAGTGCTCTTTATTAGCCAAGAACTCAGCATTTTCTTGTTTTTCCCTGTCTACTTTAAATGATGTTACTACATTGGGCAATAACTGCAATACCTCTATCTTCCCCATTACTTATTTCTATTAAATAGCAAATTTTTTTTATCATTACTTTGTATCACTAAAAATGCATTTTCATACTCCTTATAGTTCCACATATGCTTATACAAAAGCACAGGAAACTGTCTAAAATTTTTTTCACAGAGAAAATTCTGAATAGTGATTAAAGTTACAAACATTTTAGTGAACTAGTCTTCAGAATTTTCTTTTTACTTGCCTCTGGAGGTGCTACTGGAAATAAGAGCTTTTCCCCTTTCAGCAAGCAGGACACATGACTGTAATAACCAATCAGGTCTGAGAGTGAAGCAAAGCGACGCCCACCAATATAATAGTCTCCACACATGGCAATAATCCTGTTAAAAAAAAAAACCCCAGAAGTTTGACATTAGAAACATTTTTGCTACCATTTTTTTTTTAAGAAAAGTAGATTAGGATCATGTTTAATTCTTAAAACAGTGCCTATATTCAGCAAAATGCAGTATTACAGGGTCTCTGTAAACATGTAAATAAACCTAAAGAATATTTTATCAAAAATATTCATATTTATATATTATATGATCTGCCAGTTTTTTATCTAAAAAAAGTGGTGATTCACAGAAAAAGACAGTATGTTTGTCAGAACTAAATGAAATCAAAAAGAAAAAAAAATGTAAGTGTGAACATCCTGGAAAACTGAAATAATGCACTAGTGCACAACAGCATTATGACTTGCATCATGCACAATATATAGCTTTTATAATAGGCATGAAGTAGCAAAGTACTTTCAACAAAAAATTACTACATTTCAAGACTATACAACACAGAAAACACCACCATCAAAAATTACTCATTTTGTTAGTTAGTTTAGCATACCTATAAAAAGCAATTACTTTGCAATAATCAAAGTATCTCCTTAAATTCAATTTAAAAATTTGAATATCTAATGGAAAAAAGCTCATATAATCATTTCAACAGTTTAACAAAACAAAGAATACTTACAAAACTGCTTTTTTGTTTAACGTTTGTGTATTTTCTTAAAGAAAAGATTCTTTAATACATAATTTGAATTAAACTGTTTCTCTGAAGAAGTAATATAAAATGCATATAAAGACAAATCTTCAGAGATTAAACCCATGCTCATAAGCATATAGCATTGCAAGAGGAATCAGAAAACAATGCTCATGACATATGCCGAAAGATGTTTCCAGCAAATTTTTTGATTACTAAAGATATAAATCCATTGGTGGTTTTTGCTTTGGGATTTTTTTTTGGCGACTTTTGTTTGTTTAGAGTTTGTTTGTTTGTTTGTTTTGGGGGTATTTGTTTTGGGTGGGGTTTTTTCCCCTCAAAATTAAGGAAGCAACCAGATGTGCTAGCACTTTAACTGTGCTAACTACAGTGATTACTACGGAACAGACACAAAATCTCCTTGACTGACTAATGAAACCTTCATGGTGCTTTAAGTCTATTCAAACCACTTTAGGCAAGCTTCTCTATCCAGATATTTTTGGTTTCCTCACACTTCCATTCTTCACCCTATAAAGTAATTTTAAAGTAGCATGTTTTAAAGCAATCAATTGCAAGTAAAAAGCTGTTACCATGAAAGCATAAAAAGTCAAAAATACTGCATAATAATACAATCACTGTTCACCTTATTATGTTCTGAAACAAAAAGTAGATAGATCACAGTATTCAAAGTAAAACACTTAATTCTCACCTAAAATGATTGACATTTGTTTTACTAAGGAATGAAAGCACAAATGAACCTGGTCTCCGATCACTCTCTCGAATAAGGTAACTTCCAGGTTTTCCTGCTTGTCGAAGACGTTCTTCTGCAATTGTTCTGTCAAGTTTTCCATGATACCACCTGAAAGAAAGAGTAACAATGGTGTCCTTAGAACTTAAGGGTTTTATTTACTCTCACAAAATAGACCCATGAAAGGAAGAAATCCTTCAGTCAAAACCCATAGAACTCCAAAACTTTGTTTCAAAGCTATCACACTGTTACAAGTTCAACCCCCGAGTTTACTTACTGCCAATAAACAGTATTTTTAACACAGCGGTTTTTCAGATAACCTGCTTTTCCCAAGGAACAACCCTAAGTGGCAGAGGCTTTACACATACCACCCGTTTTTACCTCCTCCCTAATTTGTTTACTTAAAATAAACAAAAACTGAGGTGACTAACCTGACTTGAAAGACTACTGTATTTTAAGTCTACACAGGTGTCAGCTCAGGCTGGGTATTTCAAAAGCACCAACAGAGATGTGAATTCTATCAAACTGTTCCTCAGCTGACAGAGATGCTGCTGCAGCAAAGCCAGTAAAGAACTGGACAGCTGTCACCAGGCCATCCAGCCCCAAAAACACCTTCCCTAATCACAATGTGCACTCTGTAAATCAAAAGTGAGTGCTGATGCATGGCAAATCACAGACTGCAAAATATGACAAAGGAAATCTTTAATCTACTGCCACCATTAAGGCATTCAATCATCTATCTCAGTTTATTTACACAGCCTTTGTCAGAACACTTGTCCTACTCCAAATCATCAAGAACAATTTTTTTCTTCATGAAAGGAGTGATGGGGAGTAGTTTTCAAAGGCAGCCATTGCTCTCATTACCTTCACTAAACCACAGCATGTTCCAGAGCTATATATTGCAATAATTCATTAGCTCCTCCACCCAATTTTGCTTCATTAAACCTTTAATTTTACACTTAGAAATTGTCAGCTTCGAAACAGCCACTGTTTCAGAAAATCTAAATCCTTCATCATTTCAGATCACATACCATTTAGTTCTAACAGTTCACAGACTGTTTTGTAAGATTCACAAACATGCAATTTAGAAGATATGTAAATGATCCCTTCAACTAATATATACAAAAATATCAAATATTTCACAGCATACAGTTTCAAAAAAATAAAAATTTTAAAAGCTGAGCTGTTGATAAAATCTGAACAAAAGCAATTTTTTTTCTACAAAATGGAGACAAAAGCTGTGAGAATTTTTATCAGAACAAAACCTGGATAAACTAAAACAAAAACCATTTCACCAGTAGGAGCAGCATGAGCATAGATATCATTTAACCTGGCAAAACTGTGTGCCTGCTACTATTGCTCCTCTTCGCTTCTCTTCCTCACTCTGATCAAAACAAGCTAAACCAGTAGAAGCACTGTTGTATCTGTTCAAGGTTTAAAACTTGAAAATGCTCCAGGCCTAGTTATATTAGCACGAGCCTGTCATTCCATTCCAGAGCAAAGCAGCCTCATGAACAGAAACCTGATGTTCAAAGACAGTCCACAAAGAAGTGGATCACACCTTCCCTACCAGGAGGGTCTTTTAGGAAATGAAGCAAAACCAAGACTGAAGACTTCGGTGAAGTATGAAACTCCTCCGAGACCCAAGAAATCTCCCTGATGAAGAAACCAACATTCCATTTCATGAAAGCTATTTTACACTAATAACAGGTCCACTGAACTTTTATTTGCTCCATTTATCACCCACCTGAGGAAAACAATCTTAATTCTATTGCAAGACACATTGCATTACAATGCCAAACTTAAAGAAAGGCACAATTTCAAAAGGGAGACGTGGGAGTCTTAATAAGAATACAAATTACCAATAAAAAAACATAAGAGTAAACAAAAAGGCAGGATCATATACAAATAATATAGTTTTTCTGTAAGGGACTAGGATTTCTAACAACAATAGCATAAATTTAGGTGCTCCAATTTTCAGTCTAGAAGTTTCAAACAAAAAAGACATCTTCCTTGCTGGTGACAGCAATATTTGTATTGGCATATCCCACATACTGGAGATCACATTCTCCAATACTGAGCTATAGAGAGAGAGAGACTATATACATTTTGGCCCATGCAACACTTTTATGTCCTGAGTACCAGAAGACATTTTTACCTGGCAAAGCATTTAAGGAAAGGTTTATTTTCTGGAACAAAAATATTAGGTTTATTTCTGAGTGCAATTAAATTCAGTGTCACTGACCCCATATATAAAATGTTAAATTCTGGTGGCAAAAAACTACTGTATTTTACAGCTCATTCTGCATTAGTGTAAGGTACCAAATAATAGCACTAGCCACAGAAATAAATATTAACACTAAATTTAATACAAATGCCAGTAAAGCAGTCAATACTGAGCAAGGATAAGAGAAAACAGCTCAAGTGATATCCTCAGGAAACATCTGTAGATTTCACACATTTTAAAAAACAGGATACACACTTAAGTGCAAACTTGTATAATACCATTAGAGTATGCAAAATGGTTGTCAAGAAATAACAGCATTTTTTCAGAGAGCAGAGTTCCATCAATAAATAAAAAGTTTATTCAAGCCATGTACAAGCTAGGTGCACTGAAAGACATCACTGTTAAAAGTACATGTCTTATAACCCATCCTGCTATCACCAGTTTTCCGTATTATAGAAAGATATACTCTGCAACTGCCCATCATTATCTTCAAGGACTTCAATCGCAAACAGTAAAGATTGTTCTAAAAAATTGTGGTATTAATCTCATTTGGCTAATCCAGCAAGCACTAATGAAAGATTTTAAGATCTCCTATGCTGTATTATCAGTTACAAAGGAAGATCCATCCAAGTCAGTGCTATCCAAGAAAAGGACAACAGAAATGAGTACAGTACAGAGCTAGCCATACTCCTAATTTCATCAGAGAATAGAGTGTAGAACACCCTGAAGGATATAAACAGGCAACCATAATTTCAGAAAGGAAATGAAGTAACCACCAGATCCTTTAGTTTTAAGCTCCAATCAGGTATCGGAATGAAACCTGAGCTCAGCCTTTCTGCAAAAATACATCACAAAAAACCACCTCTCCCTCCGAGTCCTCGAAGTCAAGATTTACAACATAAATATTTTGCAACCAAAACAGCTTCAAGGTTAATGTTTTCAATCAGAAGCAATGCTAATCATAGAGATCCTTAATGGATGCAAAAGGAATTTCTATGTATGGTGCACTGTAAGTCTCATGAAAGGAATTAAGGTTTGGATAGGAAGGTATCACATTAAAAACCTGTCCAGCTGTTCATGAACAGGTTGCCAAGTGACTGACTTACAAGTGCCTGCACTCAAAACTCTAGCTCACTATTACTTAGATGTACATCCTCCACCACTGCCAAAGATAAGGTCCCTATAATCTCTCATCAGTCACCTCTGCTTGTTTGCCTAATCCTGCCTATGAACACTTCTGTTTTTCTAACATTAGCTTTGCAATGTTTTTAAATGCTGACAATCCACTACTTTTATAGTGTTCTGAGCAAAAACATAATTCAATGACATTCTGAATCACAGCTGGTACTCTAACAATGGCTGTTATGACATGCATTGAAAGAGAGTAAGTAGCCTTGCAAGTGTATGTTATGAAACTATTTAATTATAAAATGTCCTATCAATTATAGGTTACAATTCAGGTGGATTTTTTTCTGCGACCACTTGTTTAACTTGCCTGCTTTAAGAAACTTGTGTAAGTGTTCTTTATTTTGCTTCTAAGAATACCAGTAAAAGGCTTCCATGTTTCAGAACCCTGTCAAAACTGTGCATGAAAATACTCCCAATCTGCCAGTTTATTTCAAAAGCAACATGTTCAAAACTCCAACCCTATCTATCACAATTTAATTACAGCAAGCAGACAGAACCAAGACACAACATCATAAAGAGTTTCTATTTCCATGCAAGCAACACACAGGTGTGCAGAAGAATGGTGCCTATACCACAGCTACACTGAGTGGCTCAAAAACACATGACAAGACATGAACCTCACAGAAGGAGCCGCACTGCAGTCAGAGTTGTGACCTCTGGTCCACAAACAAGAGATCCCTGTATTTTCCCATGCTCCATAAAGATGGTGGGTAGTCACACCAGCCCCACTCGGCCCAGCCATCCCTGTGAGGAGGAATGCAGTTAAACTACATCCCTTTAACAAGTTCACAGTATAACTATAAGGCTTCTGGCCCCCAACACGGCCCCAACACCACAAGGCCCATGCAAGGAACAAGCCACTCACAAAGAGGTAGCAGATGGTGAATTTACCATATGGAAGGAGGCAGCTGCTATTATGTGTGGAAGCATGTCACATTGTACAACCAAATCTTTATTTACCTATTTCCTTTTTACATGTGAGAAAAGCAAGTATGAAGCTTTGCTGCTCTACTAAAGGGTTCTGCTCTTAGAGTACACTGCAGTTTTTACTTAGGGACACAGTAGATAAGGGAGAAGAGAATGCAAGAGGAAGTGCTGAAGGGGAATAAAGAGAGTTTCAGCAACTTAGTACAAATATAAATGTTGATAACAGCTGTAGACTTCTTTATTTCCATCTAGAAAAAGCTATGGTGCACAGGAAAGGCTTTAAATGCCACATCCACTTCACTCAAGGCTCTCTTGAGCTATATCACAATGCTTCAAGAATACCTATAGTTACAATGGAGAATTTGTAGGAATCATGGTCAGAGCTCCCCTACTATGAGTTCAAACTCTGCCTTAGTGCCTTTCATACATTACAGATTCTTGTTACCATCTCAGACTGTGAGCTCTGTTTCAATTAGAGGCAAAAGAGAGCAAAGATTACCTTGAACTGGGAAAATCCTCAGTATCAAAAGACACACAAAAATCTCAAGGTGTTTCATGAAGATAAAGGAGAAAAATAACACAGTATCCTGAATTATCATTTTTGTCTTCTTATTCTGTTAACATCAATCATCCTCCTCTCAAGCTTTCCATGTGAAGATTGTCTTGGGGGCTGAATCTGGTGATGGGGATATCCCACAGTCATTTGTGCCAGGAATTCGCACTGTTTCCATGGGTACTCCACGGCTCAGGGGACAGCACAAGAGATGTAAACTTGGCCTGGAATCCTGTGGGGCCTGGGGCCAGGACTGCCCCTTCCCTTTGGCAATCGAGGAGAGGGGCCACGTGGGTGACAGGGAGTGTGGCTGGCCTAGGATATTGCTACCCTGCAGTTTTTGGCAGTGTGACCAAAATCTGCCTGTTTGCCTCCCTCACTCCTTGCTGCAAGGGAACCTAGAGGCAATGCCTAGGTGCTGCCAGAGGCCAGGGCCTTTGTCACCTACGAAGGTCCCAGCCTTGTATTGGAGTGCCCCAGCTGGCCACAAGACAGGGACCTCACCCTTCCTGCCCCACCAGAGCCACCAGCAACCCCTGCCGGGGTTGTAACTACACCGAAGGGGAAAAGTGGCACTTAAAAGATGACAAAACTTCGGGGGTTTTTGTTTGTTTGTTCTGATATATATCTGTGTGCATATATGGTATATATATATCATATGTTTTTGCTAGCAAAGAACTGTTATTCTTTATCCTCTTCCCATATTTTTGCCTGGAAGCCTCATAATTTTTGAAGTCACAGTAATTTGGAGGGAGAGGTTGTTTTTCCACTCCAGGAAGGTTTCCACCTTCCTTGGCAGATTATTTTTCTGGCAGATACTATCCTTAGCCGATTTTAAAGCAAGACAAGATTCAATGCTCCTTTTCACTGCTGAAGTTTCATTTCAGTCTTATAGCTTCCCAGCCTAAACCACACTCTCGGTTTAACTGGTTTTATCCAGATTCTGCCTTTTATATTTTATTCCCCATTTCTGTCATATCTGTAAGGTGTGATACTGCCTTTGTGCACCTCATCTGTAGAGATAAGACTAAACTGAATTTCAGTCAGATTTTACCACATTTATCTCCCTCTTCCATCTTGTTAGTTATTATTCAGTAGTTACCAACTTTCGGCCAAGACTTGGCGGCTCTCTACATCACAAAACTTTGCTACCAGAAAAAGATCTGTGAATATACTGGAATGCATGCACCTTTAAGATAAGCAGTTGAAATTAACTTCTAGCAAGCGCATGCTCTTTGTCCAGTGTGCATGACCCTGAGTGTACATACAGTGCTATGAACATGAGGGAGAGACTTTTATCCCTTTTGCTTTCCTACACATTTTTCTAAGAGGCACTTAAGCATACCCATGTAAGCCCAACAAAGACTCATTCTGCTTTTCTCATTTGACTGTTCCAAAATCCCTCACAAACAGCACGGGGAAAGCTGAGCTGCGCTGTGCTACAAGACTAGGAACCAGCCAACTACCATGGAAAGTCACCACCACAGGCACTCTGGCACATTAGCTGTGCCAACCTGTTAACTGTGGGACTTACACACACCTCCACACAACAGATATTAAAACTCAGTGAAGTTTATGTCACCTCTGAGCTAGAACCAAACAAATCAACCAAAAACCTCAGTATGTCTTAACAAAGAAACTATGAAAACACGAAATAGCAAAATAAGTATACAGTAAAATGAATAATTAATTTCACAAAGGGCAGAAAGCTTCTAGAAGTGTCAATTGCTGTAGCAAACAATACCATAATTTTAGAAGAGGCAGAGGTGCGACAACAGCATACTATCCAACACTGAGAAAAAGACTGACTGCCTATCTCATTTTCACAAGAACCACCAATAAGCAAGTGAAATACAGCTAAACTTCATGAAAAATAGCTCTTCAAACAGCTGGCATTTTTCTCACTGAAGAATCAGATTAGAAAATGAATTTTGGAACTCATTAAAGTCCTCAGCAAGAAACTTTCCATTTTTACACACTAGGTATCTGTGCTCTCAGGTGAATAATACACCTTTTTTGAGTAATTAGTTCTGAAACAATGTTAATAAGGTGACATAAATGAGCAGATACTCTTGACAATATCTAAGGAATTTCTAAGATGTTGTTCAGTTGTCTGCCATTACCCTCATTAAATGTACCAGAGGCTCTTTCATATTCTTCCTCCTCCTCCTTGCACCTTACCCTCTTTAATCAAACACAGGTTTTGGTTTTGTACTCCACTCTCACCTCTTCCTGCAAGCTGGATTGTTTCGAGAGAGAGATGTGTCATATCCATGGATGGATTAACTGCTTCTATAATGAGAAAATCCTGAAAAGTTATTTATACACTAGAAATCAAACCCTCACCCGAACTGTGAACATTTGAACACCTTCAAATGTTCCAACATGCACTAGGAACCTAGAGTACAACCCACACAGAACAAATCTCACAGCATAACATAAAAAAAAATCGTGTGTAATACTGAGAAAAAGAAAAAACCCACCTGTTTCAAGACTGGAATATAGGTTGAGATCATTACTAGAGAGGCTTGGTAACATGCTGCTTTTAGAGGAATGAAGACATTTCTCTAGCATCCTTTTTGTTTTATTTTAAGTAATGGAAATAAAAAGAATTCACAGAAGCTTAGCACAAAAATCCATGCAAGAAAAAAACTGAGAAAAAAATGTGGTTTGAATAAGAGAATGCATGCAGTTCCTTCATGTTCAGTATTAGGCAACTATCAACCTTGAATCTTGTAACATCTCTAGTGCTAACTCTACTAACAGATGGCAATATTGAGAAGAAATTGACTGACTTATGAACATTCCTAAATTTTATAAATAAAAAATATGCCATTTATCTATAAAATAACCATACAAAGCCTAATGAGCCATAAACAGAATTTCCTTTATATGGCTAAACATTTACATACAGATACATAACTTATGGAAAGCAAGAGGCAGACTCAAGAACAATAAAAAAAGAAGATCAAAATTTCAGAGAAACATCTAACACAAAACTACACAATTGCCATATGATTCCTGAGTTGATTACCAAAAGCTGGCTAAACCTAGATGGTGATCATCCCAGTTCACCCAGATGTGCAGCTGCAGCCAGAGTACTGTGTCCAGTTCTGGTCCACATAAACCACGAGAGATGTGAACAGGCTGGAGAAGATCCAAAGGAGGGACACTAATATGAGCAAATGGCTGGAGAACTTGTCCCATGAGGAATGAATGATCTAGGCCTCTCCTCTCTGAAGAAGAAAAGGTTCAGGGGCATCTCATCACAATGTTCCAGTAGTTAAAATTATTCACTGAAACAACCTCCCTCAGCAAGAAGAAAAACCTCACTGGAAGTTTTCAAGATGTGACTGGACAGGTTACAAGATAATCTCCGTAATACTCCTTGTCCCTCAAAAGGTTGGGACATAAGAACTTTCAAGGTCCATCCCAATCTGGTCTGATTTATGGTTCTATGATTCTATATATTCCAACCCTGACGCAATTTTATACTCACAAAAACCACAAACTATTAGCACTTGAGGAAGAACAACTGTTGCTATTTCAGTTTAGCAAAAAACAGAATACCAACAAAAAAGACCAGTATGGTGTGAAGTTGGCCTGAAAAGTGGCTGAAAATACTGAAATTTGAACACAAAAATTACTTTTCTGGGTCTAATCTTTGTAAGAATCAGACTGTAACCTGCCATAACACACTGTGTACACCAAATGTCCTGGAAACCTCAATACTCCACTCATGAAATATGACTGGAGCTTTGAAATTAATCTAGCAACACTGGGTACATTAGTTTGTACACATGAATAATTATAATAAAAACATATTCTAGATGGAAAAGCTAGGCTTGAAGCAAATTACTGAATATTTAAGAGGCACTGTTAGCTACGTTAGAAAAAAAACATTAGAAAGGCAGATTCATCTTTTTAAAGATGAGCTTTTACCAGAGAAATTAGGATATGTGTCTATACAGAAAGTAATGAAATATTGTCTTTGCCAATCTAAAAATTTCTTGTACTTTCCTTACAAATCTCCCCTATTAGTCCTGACTTTATTCCTGACTAATTACAGTAAGAGTTCTCAGCAAATAGGTCCTGTAACAGGGTACCTCACCTGCACCTAGTATCTTTATACATATAAATAGAATCACTTGGGTTGAGGGGACCACTGGGGATCATCTAGTTTAACATTCATCCCCAGCTCAGGGAGGATCAACTACATCTGGTTCCTCAGTTGGGGCTGTCTTCCACTGGGTCATGAATATCTTCAATGATGGAGACTTCATGACCACTCTGGGCAATCTTTGTCACTGTTCAATCACCTCTACCGTAACAAAAAATCCAAAGAAAACAACCAATAAACAAAAACCCAAAAGCATCCTGTTGTATTTAAATGGAAATTCAAGTTTTTACATTTGTCTCTATTGCCTCTTGCCTGTCACCTCACACCACCACTCAAGTCACTCTAGGACTCACATCTCAACCGTTCCCACATGATTTTTATGCTCATGTTTAAGACCCATTCAACTTCCTCTTCTGCAGGCTCAGCAGTCCCAGATCTCTCTGCATCTCTTTATCTGACAGATGATCCAGTCCCTTCATCACCCTGACAGCCTTGCACAGACCTCTCTCGAGTAACTCCACATCTGTCTCGTACTGGCAGGCCCAGCACTGAATACCACCGGTGAGATGTGTCTCACCAGTGCTGAGCAGAACGGAATGACAATCCTTCTCCCAGTGACACCCAAGACACCGTCAGTCTTCCTCACCACACAGGCACACTGCTGGCTTTGTTCACATCCTCACGTCCACAAGCTTCTCTGCAGAGCTGCTTTCCAGCTGTTTAGCTCCACCACGTGCTCGGGGATACTACTCCTCAGTGCCAGAGCTTTGTGTTTCCTTTGTTTAACTACACATGATCTCCAGCAGCACAATTTTCCAGCCTGACCAGATCACCTGGGATGTCAGTACAACTACCTGGTAATCCAGCTACTCCTCTTTCAGTTTTGCATTATCTGCGAACTTCCTAAGGGTGCATGCACTCTGTCCAAGCACCCAGGTCACAGTATTGCCCCTGGAGGCACCCTACCGAACACCCTCAGTAATCTGTCTCTATCTGGACTTTGAGCTGCTGATCATGCTCTATTCTCAGCTAGTTTTCAATGCACCTCATGTCCTTTTACCTAATCTATGCTCTGCCAGTTTGTCTGTAAGCAGACTATGGAAGACAGTGTCCAAAGCCTTACTAAAGTTATGCCACATTATTGCAACACTAGGATAATATAATAATTTTGTCAACTAAGCTCTCTCCCTTTCTCCCTCAAGTCAATGACTACAACACAGAAGGCTCTCAGGTTGGTTAAGCACAACTTTCCCACTATAAACCCATGCTGATTATTCCTCAGCACCTTCAGCACTAAATATGATTTAAATATAGACTAATAACAGGAACTTTTTTCTGCTCTGTCACTATCAAGAGTGATAGAGCGGGTCAAATATATAAAAATAAAAACTATTAAAGATCACCATCAGTCTTTAACTAGTATATAAAAGTAAATAAAGATGGTCAAGTATATAAACTCTGTCGGAGGGACACTGAGGAATCACTCCTGCAATACTTATGTACAGCACAAGGACTATGTTAAAAGATTCCTTCTCCTCCCTCCTACTGTGCCTACCAGCATGACAGATGCTTGTTTTGTTTGGGAGAAAGATATGAAAGAAACTGGAAAACTACTACGAGAGTTTCACTAATTTATGCCTGAATCAAGAGTCTTATACTGAAGAGACCTAAGCCCTCAATAGAAAATCTGAGTTCCTCTTCCGTTCACAACCACAAAACATAGATAAAAAAGGGTTAAAAAACACAGCACGGTATTAAGCTTCTCAGGGGAATAGACTAGTAGATGAACTGCCAAAGTCCCACACGGATATTATGGGACTCAATCTATGACACAAAATAAAAACTAAAAGAGCAGGTCAACAGAGTCTAGTCACTGTTTAAATTAAATTAGATTATCTGATGTTAATTAGACACACTGACTAAACTACTGAAAAATCATCCTCGAACTCCTGGCTTCAATTGTTGTCCTACTTCTGATTTTATTCATCTGAAGTTTTCATTTACTTATGAATTAACAGACTCAGTCTACTTACTGCTTCACTTTCTGTAGCAGGTTAGGTACAATGCTGCTGTTCTGTGTTTAACCACACATTTAAGACAGTACTCCTGACACCACGTATCTAGCCAGAAGTAGCTTGGAGTACACTACCCACCAACTTTAGAAAAATAAATTGTCTTCCACACACAACAGGAACTGATGGAGAAATAAATGATCAAAAAACCAAAATATTCAGTGTTAACTATATTAGCAGCTGAACAAAGGAACCTCATACACTAAAATCTACTGACATCACGTATCATTTTTTTAATACAGTACCTAACTGAACACGCCAACATTATTTCCTCACAGTTTACAGTGCAACAGATTCATTCATTCATTTCCATCAGTCTGGAAAAAGGCCATTTGCAATTATTCAGAAAAAGATTTTTTCATGAGTTACTGAAACAAATGCAGAACTCTCAGCTTGACACCTTGAACACTCATGTGAAGATACTATAAGTCCTTTTTATGATCAGGTAGAAAAATGTTCAACTTTAATGCAATCCACTCTTATTTAATATTTCTCTACCTGTCTTCATCTTCAGTGCTTTTTCTTGTTATTATGCTGCCTGAACATTACCAAGAGTGACTGTAAGAATACATCTGCTTTGGGCAAGATTTGTTTTAACCAGACAGTATTTTAACAGCCTATTTAATTTTGTGTGATCACTTTCAGATTTCAAATGATTTCCATTTCAAATGGATAAGCGCTGCTCAAAAAATACCATATGAAAATCCCAGTTTTGCTGCAACACTAGAACTGCTCCTGCCACATTATTTCAACACTAGGATAATATAATAATTTTGTCAGCTAAGATTTTAAATCAAATACATAACAGAATCAGCATTCATTCATTAAATCCAAAGGCATTTCCTTACACTATTTCTGCCTCTGCGCTCTGTTAATAGGGCAGAAAACAAAGGAAAAAAAATGACCTAAACACACACAGAGCTGCCCACCTTATGTCCTAGTATCCTGTGCCTCCCACCTAGCATTAAGCTGCAACATAAATACGCCACTGCTGTGCTCCATAAAAACAAAAACCCACACACACACTGAATAGACAAACCTCAAGTTAGTTTCAGTCCAGACCGAATACACACTAGAAGAAGACATATTCTCCAGATCACCCTGAATAAACTATATTTAAAACATCTTGATGAGAAGTGCAGAACCCGCATGTGTTTCATTTCCCATCTCTTTGTATTAGTTACTATGAAAGCCAAAAATGTCAACTTTACACTATTTAAAAGTGTACTCATGTTTAAAAAAGCATTTGTAACATCTTTACAACCTAAAACTTGGAAGACTAGGAACTCATATTTTGTCTGGTTTTGGTTTGAGTTTGTTTGCTTTGGGCTTGTTTTTTTAATGTGCAAAACTAGCTCAGAGAAGAAGTGATAAAGTTGTGTCAAAGTCTATGCAGAATGTTTTATTTTATTCTTAGAAGTCTCATCCAAGATTGGAGTTTGAACCTGGGAAAACTAACAGCAACATTTACCCGGTATTTCCCTCTGGAGAGAGAGTATCCACTCAGGAAATCCTAAAATGCAATGCATGTCCATGGGAAGGCAAAGAAACCTAGCTGTTACTATTATAAAAGAAATAACACCTTTGCATTCTTATACAGAAGAATAGTAATTTTGTGTTATGGCAAGGCCAGGAGTGAAGAGCACTCACAAATTTCAGATGTACACATAAGATATTGTAAGCAATTAAGACAAACAAAGCCATGTGACCAACTGTGGAATTATCAATCAAGTCACTCTGCATTCCTTCTATAAGAACTGAATGAATAAAGAGGAAGTGAGAAACAGTGGAGCCACCAAACAAACAAATGGAACAGCAGTCCTGTCATCACATCTAACTGGAGAAATTTCATACAAATTTAAATTGAAATATCCATTACTCTTCTCAAAGACTCATACTGGAGCTTCCCTTACATATGCTGACAGATTAATACTGATCTCCGGTTTTGGTAATAAATCAGGAGTTAAACTCTATACAAGCAGATGGTATAATTACAAAGAAAGGGCATTTCCAAAATAAAACAGTACTACTGAAAGGACAGAATTTACTATTGATGAATACCAATTTTATGACTTAACTGAGAACAGTAAAAACTGATGCTCCATACCATAAGTAAGAGACAAACGAAACAGAAAAAAGCTTCTAAATCATCAGAAAACTTACTTTATGGAAAAGTCACACACAAAGGATAGAAATTGCAAAGATAAAGCTTAAGTATGTGGAAGTACAAACTTCTGAATCAATTTCTAAATGTGTTTTACTTCTTGTCTGCTCCAGTACTACATTCTTCAACAGAAGAACATTTAACTACATAACTATGTCCCAGTCCTGCGTAAAGTAGCCTTCTCAGCCCAAGGAAAATCAGTCCTCCCCCACTCTGTACTCCTTGCCAGAAACCTTAACATCCTTTTCTTGAAGTTAACCATGAGGTTTGCACATGGTCACAGTATTGCATAAGACAATGTTTTGACTGAAAAATTCACTCAGAATTGTAAATGTAACAATTAATTCAGTATCAAAAACTGATTACTCATGAATAATTGCCCTGATTTCCAAAAATACTGTAAAAAGCTTGGTGTTCGTTTTTTTCCTCAGTTCTGTGAGGAAAATTAGTCAGATCTGACAGAAGAACTCTACTTTTCAGAGAGACAAACCAGAAAAGCAAAATCCTGTCCCTCACATGCTTGGCACACAATCCTGAAGAAGTAACTTTGCTTTTTATGTGCTTCCATTTCCCAGATTTCTTTCAAAACTGCCTAATTCTATTTCTAGCTCATTAGGGACTTCTACAAATTCAAGACTATTCAAATACTGTCTTCAGAAAACAAGGTTTTAATGTTTACAAAACTTTCACACAAAACTCAGAAACTAAAAGGATAAAAGACTGCAAGGAAGTCTGTCAAGGTTAAAGAGAATAATTTTTAAATAAATCCTATAATATTACAATTTTATGTCCTACTTAAAATGACAACGGGCTCCTGAAATCCTTAAAGTATGTAACATAATGCAGAAGTTAACTCTGTTAGTCAAGTTATGAATATAAAGCAAGTCAAGAATATAAAGTAAGAACCCAAAATTCACACAGATTTTTCGGTTAACTTTCTAACCTATCTATATATGTATCTTTAAATACAACTGTATGTTACCCCCTAAATTATTCACTATACTTGCGAGAACTTCAGGAACAACTTAATTATATAAACCATACCAATGAAAAATTTAAGCCTCTGAAACGATTTCATTTTGGGGAGAATATGATAAGGATATGGAAGGTTTATTTTCTATTCTAATACACACCTTGGATGTGCTTTGCATAAACCTGCAGATTTTCTACACTGAAATCCAAAGGTTGTGTTTAGAGAACTTTCTAATTACATGGACTCTATGTAACATTATCTGCTCTTATATTTCACACAACATAAATGAAGAACTAATCTGCCTCTAGTGCACGATTCTTTCTATTACCAGCACTGCAGGAATCCAAATTAACCTGATGCACAGATAAATACAATAAAACCGAGCTGTAAGTTCACAGTTTATTCCAAATGTCTCCTCTCCCCAAGCATAATCTAAATGATAACAACTTTGAATTGGCTGGGCTGCACGGCAGTTAAAACATTTCTAAAAATACCCCTCTGTTAACATTTTTAAATTTAGATATTATTTTACTTCATTTTAAATCCATGATTCAAGACTGCCTGGATTTTTAAAAAGATCCAACATATGGGGATTACTTTAGCTATATTTCTATATGAAATGGAAGAGATGAGTTACTTTCTTTTCTTTTTTTTTCAGCAGAAAGCAATGCAATACAAAATGACAGGGTAAATAAAGTCTTTTATGCCATGAATAGGGTTTTTTAAACTATTTACAGAAATTAAGTTTATGGCTCTACTAAGAAGGGGCTACCAGCGACTGGAAAAGTCTCTCCAACAGGTAGTTTAAACCACAACCAGAGTAGCTCACTCTTCCCGGCAGTCCGCAGTACTGCTATGAAAACTTGCAAAGAACTAACCCAAACGCCTTCTTCCCATGAGCGGATCCCACTCAGTACCGGAGGACCAGCTCCCGGGGAAGGGGAAGGAGCGCAACCTCCCTGCTGCCGCCGCTCACCCTCCCGGGCTGCAGGTGGGCTGCCCTCCGCAGACCCCGGGCAGGGTCTCCGCGAAACAAACTTCCTNACTTCCTGCTGGAACGGAGCCGGAGGAGGGAGGGAGGGTGAAGGGGTGGGACGCAGAACTTCCGCGAGACTTCCAGCCAGTTTGACACACACTTTCCCCGGCTAGCGGTGGGGGTCCGGCGGCGCGGTACCCACTCCCCACAAGGGCTGAGGCGGGGGCGCTGGGTACTCACTGGTTGGTGGGGGGCGCGTTGAGCGGAATGGCCACCTCCTCTTCCTCGTACTCCGGCCCGTCCAGCGAGTCTCCCTCGTCCACTGTCCCCAGACTCCCGGCCAACGGGGGCGGCGGCGGCGGCAGCGGGGGGAAGCCGGCATCGGCAGCCCCAGCGGCCGCCGGAGGGGCTGACCCCGCGCCGAGCTCCAGGAGCCCCAGAACCGAGCACAAAGCCGGCCCGCCTGGGGGGCTGCCACCGGCCAGGAAGGGGCCTTGAGGCTCCGGCGCCCGGCTCCGGCACAAGGCGGGACAGTGCCCCAGATNCGCCTTCCGCGGCCGCGGGGCTGGCAGCACGCGGGCTCGGGGGGATCCGCCAGGTCAGCCCAACGTCAGCACTGCAGCTCTGAACGCTCCGAGCCAGCGCCAGATCCAGAAGCCTTTTGAACACATCCAGGGATGATGACTTCACTGTCTCCCTAGGCGACGCGTCCCAATGCCTGACCACCCTAACAGTGAAGAAACGCCATTGGGTTTCTTTCAGCTCAGTTTATTCTGTATGATTCTGTGTAATCGAAATCTCCCCGTCTTGGTTTGAGGCTGTTTCCCCTGGTCCTGCCACTGCAGGCACAGCAGAAGAGACAGTCCCCGACTCCCTATGCCCTCCCTTCAGGTATTGATAGAACAAGTCGAAACGGTTTTGTCAGGAGAGGATTAGAAGGGATATTAGGAAAAAATATTTCACTGAAAGGTTGATCAAGCGCTGGAACAGGATCCTGGGGCAACGGTGGACTCGCCATCCATGAAAGTGTTCAAAAAGCACGTGGATGTGGAGCATGGGGACATGGTTTCATGGTAGACCTGTCAGTGCTAGGTTGATGGTTGGACTCGATGATCTTGCCGGTATTTTACAACCTTAATTATTCTANGAGGGGCTGCCCCCGCGCCGAGCTCCAGGAGCCCCAGAACCGAGCACAAAGCCGGCCCGCCTGGGGGGCTGCCACCGGCCAGGAAGGGGCCTTGAGGCTCCGGCGCCCGGCTCCGGCACAAGGCGGGACAGTGCCCCAGATGCCCGGCAGCAGCGGCTCCCGCCGTCCCGGCCGCAGCGCCCAAGCCGCCCTCCTCACCCGTGGCCTCGGCCGCCATCATGCTGAGCCTCGCCCCCCCTTCCGCCGGCCGCCTCACGCCGGGGAGGAGGCGACAAAGGGNTAGGCGACGCGTCCCAATGCCTGACCACCCTAACAGTGAAGAAACGCCATTGGGTTTCTTTCAGCTCAGTTTATTCTGTATGATTCTGTGTAATCGAAATCTCCCCGTCTTGGTTTGAGGCTGTTTCCCCTGGTCCTGCCACTGCAGGCACAGCAGAAGAGACAGTCCCCGACTCCCTATGCCCTCCCTTCAGGTATTGATAGAACAAGTCGAAACGGTTTTGTCAGGAGAGGATTAGAAGGGATATTAGGAAAAAATATTTCACTGAAAGGTTGATCAAGCGCTGGAACAGGATCCTGGGGCAACGGTGGACTCGCCATCCATGAAAGTGTTCAAAAAGCACGTGGATGTGGAGCATGGGGACATGGTTTCATGGTAGACCTGTCAGTGCTAGGTTGATGGTTGGACTCGATGATCTTGCCGGTATTTTACAACCTTAATTATTCTAATTCTCTTCTAACAATTTTAAAAATACATCCTGGTGGTACTGTTTACCTTGTAAGAACTGGGACTCTGGTGCAGCTCTACTCTGTACTTGTCTGAAAGTGTATTTTTTTCGTATTACTCAAGTTTGCAAGCTCTCAACCCCACCTTCTGCAAACCTGTGCCTACCTTCTTCCTCAACCATTTTTCTCCCTTAAGTGTGTTTACTTGGTACATCAGCTTCACTTCACACCTAAGTACCTCTGGGATCAAGAAGACATCATGTGATTGCTATTACGAGGTAATACAATATGTAGATATCTTTAGATTATTCCCCCCCCCCAGTGTTAAAAGAGCTGACAAATAGCAGCATGTTTACACTTGCATGTTTCTCTACAGTTCTTAGAAGGCATCTAAACATTCAGGTTTTCAAAGCTTTGCATTACCCAAAAGTATCAGGTGAATTTTTCCTGAGGCCACTAAAACAAACTACTGCTCCCACTTTCACAGCTCTCAAGGTCTTTTTATCTGCTGAAATTATTTCATATCTTTCTTTGGAGGGCAAACTCTGCTTCCAACTTACACTACTAAGACATGTGAAATTATGCTGGTTTTGTGCCCAGGGTCACAGTGAAAAGAGAAGTTGGCTCTAGCCCTCAGTTTATACTGTTGTAGTACATCCATTTACTACTGTTTTTCTGCTTTAAGAAATTGTAATTTCAAAGAATATTGTAGGCTGCTCTCTCTGTGGGTTTCCCTTTACTGCTTCTTCCTTTCCCTCAGAGATTTCTAAACAAAAATAATTTTAACACAACCTTGTCACTGTAGTAGTAGCAATAAGCCTAAATATAGAAATGCAGTCTAAATATTTCTAAGATTCCCTTCATGAGGCAAGCTTTTCTAAGTGCCTTCCAGGGCAGCAGCATGTGTATGGGGGTGTGGGCACTAGAAGGGCAGCCAGGAATTTCACTCAGGAGTGGGTAATGTGTCTACAGCACTCTTTCTGGAGGCTTATTTTGGTGAGAACAGTTTTAAATTTGAAAAGGATTCTGGAGAGAAAGAGTTCCTAGTAGTATCAGCTGAGCTGCTACCTCTCTGCACCCGACACACCTTTCCTGTTCAATTTGCAGGCAAAGTTGCCATCCGAAGCCACTTGGTGNCAGTAATGTAACTGTGCATCGATAGAGCTTCTCTTAGCGTGCACATAATATTCATCCCTTAATTGCGAGAGCCAGCCGTCACATTTCTCATCTATAACAGAAGTGCTCTATAAGGATCATTGAGTCCAGCTCCCTGCTCCTCTCAGGACTACTCAAAACTACAGCTACAAGCCTTCATGGGACTTTTTTTTTTTAATGGAGGTATTCAGATGAAGGAGCAAATTTAACAATATTTTTCTTGATACTTTTTGAGCTTCTGCAAATACCTCTTCTGAAATCCCTGGTATAAATGATGCTAGGATAGTCAATCTTTTGTCCCTTCTGTGTCAGTATGGTGTCAGGCTAGTTTCCCTGAAACGTGCATTTGCATGTTCTCTAGTTTGAGCTATTATAATAGTACATATTGTGAGAACAGTGGCAGGGAGTGAGATGTTCCTGGGAGATTATGCCTGATTAGGAGCTGAGGCATTCAGGCTGAGTTTGTCACTGATTTGTGTGGCATTGGGCAAGTAATTTGAGCAAGGTTATTCCATCTCCATTACTAGAGTAAGAAGCTATTTCACAGATGTGTGAGAGAATCAATTAGGGGTTTTTACAACACTTGAAAGCTGTTCAACATTAATGTTTATGAGGGTGAAAAGCCATATAAAGTGTGACACAGTATTTCAGTTATTAAAAGATAAGGTGTTGCTTGTATAGTAGGTGCAAAAACCACAAAATCTTTCCTTTCACTTCTTATTTCCTGGTTCTGTCTTCTGCCTGAGCAGAGCTTATTTCCAGCACTTTTCCAAAGTGTTATCTTATTTCAGAAATTATTAACAGCAGATGAATTTTCAGTCTTTCTTTGCAGGACAGAGTGATACGAAACAGCTTTCCTGTAAGGAAGAATCCGGAATGCTCCAACTATTCCAGTTCTTCCCCTTGTACTCCCACAGGTATCAAATAAACAGTTACAAAATGCTGTTTCTTCCTACCTGCATAGCGGTCATGCTACATGTATAGCTTTTCTATTTTTCATACACTTGCCATGCTGGCAGGGAAGTTGTAGGTACATGAGGGCTGGGAGGAGATGTCGCCAGGACAGGTGACCCCAACTGACTAAAGGGGTATTCCAAAGCATGTGACATCATGCTCAGTATATAAAGATAAGGAGGAGGAGGAGGGAGAATGTTTGGAATGGTGGCATTTTTTTTTCCCAAGTCACCATTACATGTGATAGGGCCCTCTCTCCTGGAGGCGGCTGAACAACTGCATTCCTTTGGGAGGCAGTGAATTGATTCCTTGTTTTGCTTGTGTGCATGGTTTTTGCTTTCTTTGTTGAACTGTAAGGAAGGGTAAGACCAACCTTTATTCCTTATTGGATGAGGGATGGAACTTAGTAACTGAAGATGAGGAGAAGG
>WBMY01009577.1:1221-56480 GCA_013397315.1 Donacobius atricapilla
TTTGGTTTTTTGTTTGTTGCTTTTTTTTTTTTTTTAAGTTATGAAGAATAAAAGCAGTCAGTATGAAACACTCCTACATTACTCCTATAGTTCAAACAGTTTAGATATCCACACAATGGCTGTGAGAAAACAAAATGATAAAATGATCTACTAAATATTAAAAATGTAAGAAAAATAAAACCACACAGGGGTTTTGTGTCAAGCTTTGTTGTTATTTTGTGGGTTTCATAGACCATCAAAACCATATGTGAAAGCCCGGATTTAAAGATGACTAAAAAGTTAAGCAGACTCTACATCATGAATGGTGTTTCTAAGATCAGTTTGGTAGAGGTTTTTATCTTCAATCTTCAAGCCTCTGTTTGTGTAGAGTTTTCATACCCTTACATTTCTTTACCCAAAACACTATCAGTCAAATTCTACTACCAAAAGTAAAGTTTTTCTTTCAGGGAACATGATGGCATCCCATGAGCAAAATGATAACAGTCCCAGCTGAAATCTCAGAGAAAGCTACAGGAATAGTTATCCTCTGTAACACAGGAGAAAAAAAAAATACTATCTAGGCAGCTGTTCTTTGCATTTCCTTTGTAAAGTTATCAATAATCCAGCAACATGCACAGCAATGAGCAAACAGACTTTGATATTTGATACATTCCTCTAAACCACCTTTTCTAGACTGAACTTTTCACAGAGCCTGTGTTTCAATACTGAAATACAAGCATTTTCATCAAATATTTATTATCAACACATTAGCCATCGATCTGAAAATAGTATCATTAAAGCAAAGGCTGTTGGTGATGTGACGAAAAACAAATGTTATCAAAGACTAAATTAAGTTATACTTTTTGGTTTTTTGCTCCAGAAAGGCACTGCCAATAATATGGGGCAATGAGAGGTTGTTGGACACCTCGCATGCAGATCAAGAACTCAAACACTAAAAATTTTATTTAATTAAGAAACTAATCTCTACAAATCCATCTTACAATATATACTCTTTTATTTTATTTTATTTTATTTTATTTTGTTCTTGCAAATAATTTCTGTGAAAAAGCTTTCTGCATTACATTTATTTTTCAGTATTCTTAAAAATCACACTGAATGTCATTAAATCTAAAGAAAAACACAAAATTTGCTTCTTTTGTTGCAGCTTCCTTCCTTTCCTCTGAAGGTGAAAGGTTGAAAGGGGTGGTTTTAACTGTCAACTTCTCATAACATTTGAAGGCTCCAAATGTTCATGGTTTTCTTTTCTTCTTTACATTGTTTAGTCTATGGCTCTTTTGCATAGTGAGTTTTCATATGGAATATCCCATGAAATATGATGTTTCTTTGGATATCACTGCAAAAACTTTCACAATCTTCTCATTATTTAAAAATGGCTTAGGTGCCTTTTTATTGAATACTTGAATGGATCAATGCTATTTTCTATGAGTTCAAGATGTGCTTCCTTTTTGGTCCAAAAATGAAATTAGTAGATTTTGTTTGCAGGTCAATGAGCAAGACAAGTAAAGAAGTAAAGGGATCTTAGAAAGGGTTTTGGGTTGTGTTTTGGGCCATTTCAAGAATCTATTAGAAGCATAGTGGAAAAGGGAGTGCAAGTCCCCTGGACAGATCCTACCTACCCTGAACCTTCACTTGCTTTTCAATCACATGTAGATTCATGACACTATTATAGACTACAACAGAATTATAGTTTATGTATTAGAGCATCACTGGGGCAACCACAAGGCCCAGCACAAATGAACTCAATATCTGTTTAATATAACCTAGAGTTTGGCTCTCACAATTCCATGTTTATGAGCATCACAAAGTCACAATTAAAACTGGAAATGGAGAGTAGACATTTTGGCCCAACTTCTACCATCTGAAAATTGGGTGCTTGGTTCAGGTATGCTCCATGGTTTTTCCCTGTAGGTATGAAATCCAGCCCCATTAGGAGATAGACCCACTGAATATGTGACAACTGTCTCCAACATGTTCTGAGTTTTGTCTAAGCTTAGCTTAGCTTAAGCATGTGAGTTGCAGTTGATTACAGTGAAATGAAGTGAATTCATCCCCAAAGCAGGAAGAGAGAGGCTCCTTAAAACAGGCCTTACCTGTAACTGGTGACCCACACTTTTCTAGCACTTTCAGAGAAAACTAGAATAGATTCAAATCACCTGTTTTGCCCCTTTAACATTTGCATTCAAATGTTAAAGATGCCTTTTAGACAAGGTTAAGACAACTAATGTTGTGATAGCAAACAATACATAATTGCCCCAGAAATAGTGTCAAACAAGTCAACTGTCAAGGAAGACTTTTGGTTTTTTGGTGGTGTTTGTTTTTATGTTTGTTTGTTTGTTTTCATGTTTGTTTGTTTGTTTTCTCTTTCATCTGTTTTGTTTTTACAACTGGTATTCTGTAAATGTCTTGGGATCAGATCAAAATTTCCAGCGTGGCTGTCTTCAGTGTTCTGTACAGAACTGATGATCTTCCTCTCCTGCCTTTAAACAAACACCAGTTTTTGCTGCATCTTATTTCCACTTCAGCCTTTTTCACGTTTCTATATCCTTTCTGATTTGAACAGCAGAGCTTTCCTTAAGAGCAGAAGAAGTTTAGTTATTTAGTGCCACACTCAGAGCTCAGGTGCACCTGTATGAGTTCAAGATAAATCACCAACATCAGCAGGGTTACTCTGAGAGTCACAGTGAGGTGTACTGATGTTCTACATCTAATTGCAAGAACAAGCCTTGGTTGGATTGCAATTAGCTTTATGGGGAACAAAAATATGTCTACTTCTTTCTACCTAAGCAGTGTAATAAAAATAGGATTATTAGAACTGTGTCAAAGTGCCTGAGAACCTGAATTTGGACCCTGAAAAACTGTGTCTGGTGTCACTTGAGTCTTAATAAAAACTTTCTAGGTGAGGAATGCTACTTAAATCACAGGTAGGGGAAGCCTGTGGAGAATAGTTGGTCTTGTAAAAAAATATAACAGTCATGATGATTGCAAATAGTAGAGACTTATTTTTCTGATAATGATCAGTAGGAGAAATGGGCAACACTCAAGTTCAGTGTCTATATCAACTGAGAGATTTGTGAAACTGTGTCTCTCCTGGAGGTGGATTGTTTGAATAATCTGGTAGGAACTTAGAGTCCTTCCTCTCTAAAGTCCAAAGTTTTCCCTCCTGAAAAGTTTAATGGACAATTTATACCCTCCCTCAGCTGGACAATTTCTCATCTGTGCTACATGTTTGTTGCTCAAGGCCAAAGAAAGAAGATGGTAGAAGGGGTCTGGAAGTTCTAATAACCCCACCAAATAGAAAGGAGAAGGGACAATCCTTTCCTGTTGTCCATGCTCACACTTTCTTCTCCTCATCCATGCTCACACTTTCTGCCATGTCTCCAAAACAGGGATCCAAAAGCCAGCTTCTATATAAAACTGTAACTGTAGCAGGAAGACCTTTTCCCCTGCAGTGTAATATATTGAGATGAATAAGTGCTCCAGGAGGTCCCATATTCGTCTTCATCTTTCATTCTAAAATTTTTACGTAAATCTGACCCTTAAGCTACTGATATTACATAGCAGATATCTTTTGCACAAACCTGCCTCTGTATCTTAAAATTCAGTGTGAGGGAATTTAAATAGTTATATAAATATCTTAAGATTACCATTTTGTTTTTCTTGCAGTCTCTGAAGCAAAATAAAATAAATTCCATTCTGCAACAAAAATGTTTAGGATTTAACACTTTGAAATATTATGTTTCTTCATAATATCCTTTGACCAGCATTGTATCAAAACTGGAAAAATGATATTTTTTGCTAAATTATTTAATTTGAAGGAAGTGCTTCCTTTCTACTTCATTTTTTTCTAAGCAATATTATTTTAGCTATAACTTTCACTTTTTTTTTTTGAGTTATTGGTGAATCAACAAATTATTCTTTCATTGCTTGTGTTCACAAGACTTAATTACTTGATTTTGCTGTAATAACTAAAACCTAAAACTTTTCTTTTTGCTTAAGACATTAGAAGATCCAGAAGCCAGGTGAGCCTCTCATGAACCTGTGTTCTTTGGGGTTTTTCACTGGAATATTTCTGTTTGATATATCTTCACTAAGCATGTTAAGTAATTGTCCCTGTCACAGGCAAGCTTTACCTGCTCAAGATCTTAAAAGTATTTTCAGTTATAAAACCATATCTCTTTTTTTTTTATTTTACCATTTTTTATTGGTGATCATTGGTAAGCAGATTGTAATAGAAGAAACACAGAGACAATTCTCCACTGTTTCAATGTGCATCCTTAACCTTGAGATGTTACAAGAATAAAAGAGAAGGAAAAGAACAATCACATTTTCTTGGAAGGAATTTGTTCATTTACAGCTGTAGCCTGAGATTTGATAAGTTGATTCAGCTGGTGTGATGGAACGTGATAAGAAATTATAATAAACTGGCTATAGGCCAAACCCATGAAACAAGGTAGAAAATTTCCACAGAATTACATTTCCGAGACAGATATATGCATAATGCTTTAGATTACATGTAAACATTTATCAATACTGGTATCCAGTAATAATTAATTCTCAATAATGGTAATATTTTGAGCAGAGATATTCAAGCTATAACTATTTTTTTTTTTTTCACTGTATGGTTATCCTTAAAGATACATTGTGAACCTTTCCTTCAGGAGCTAGTCACAAATAAAAACAAAGAAACAAATAAATAAATAATCTCATGACTCCTCTTCATTTCAGTGCATACGGGACTAAGCGAAAAGCAAATGAAATGGGAAGATTGTTTTTAAGTGGACTTTCCTCTTACTCTTTCCCTGGTTTTCATCTACTGTTTTGCACTCAACTTTTCTGTTCATGTAATAGAGAACACATCTGTAGCCCCATTTCACAATATACACAAGTAACCCTTCAGGGAGAGTTTGACTTTCAGTGGAAGAGCTCTAGGTTGTTTGCCAGGATGTTGCAGTGTGAAATGGAAGATCTTAAAATGAAGTGGGATCAGTATTGGATGTCACAGGCCTTTTTTGTTTTTATTGTCAGTATGGAATGACAAAGTGTCACCCTGATTTTTTCAGCCTTCTCCTCTGTTTCACAGTTTTCTTAGTTAGATTGTTCTCACGCACAGGTGTTTTAAACACTGGCAATGTTTTCACAAATTCAAGGAAAGTTTTCATTCCTGTTCTTAGAGAAATGGACAGCTGGTGGAGAGTTGTCTTGACCAATGGGATGGGGAGAGGTGTCAACCTTTTCCCCCAATCCCTGGCCTTTGTAGAAATACTATAAAATGGAGTCAGATCTTCCTAATTAAACAGTTCATGCTGTCTTACCAAAGTGTGTGTGTGTCTGTGTGACAAACAGTGTCAACAAAGGACTAAAATTTATTTTCAACTTTTTCTTAATCATTTTATGGTTACTGCTGCCTAACACCTGTAGAATATTTTGATATTTTCACATGATAGGCAAACTACCTAAACATGAACTGCAACTGCTTTCTAGTGGATATGCCACAGTATTCATTTAATCCTTATTCATTACTGCAGATGTTGCTTCTTATCCTTCAGTGAGATCTATTTTCTTGCAGTTGCCGTGGAATATGTTAAAACATCTGTGATTTTCTTTGATTTTCTCCAAATATTCCCCCAAACTAAACACATTGTCATGAATCCTGGTTTAGCATCTTGCTGACTACACTAATTTGTTGCAAATGAGTTGTTTAGTATGCTTAAAGAAATTACTGGCAAAGGTATCAGGAAAAATAGGTCTAATAAAAATCTGTAAAAGGACAACAAGGTTCAATGGCAAGGTTCACTCATCTCCCTACTACATGCATGAAACATACAGAGGAAAATCACATAGGAATAAATTTAAAATGATTGATGTGGAGGCTGGAGATATTAAGGGTAAGGGTGGAAAGGGTGAGGATGACAAGGGGAGAGGGTAAAGGAGAACCTTCCATTGAGTGACAAGTTTCAGAGTGGACCCTCTTTTCAAACTTAGACTCAAACCATGGTTTCTGTCCAAAGGATTTAGCAGCACTCAATCAATTCACTAAGTTAATTTTTATAAGATGATCAATGGAATTTACTACAGTTACAACAATGACAATTTTAGATCTAAGAGGGCAATATTTATGCTATACGTGCTATAAGGTATTTACATCATTTCACATACAGGCATAAAGAAGGTACAAAGGTATATTTTGAAAAATTCCCCTCAAGTTCACAGAAATACTCATGTCAGGTGCCCTTGTATCTCTCAAGAGGCTTAGGATTAATGAGCTTCAAGGACTTGGGATATCAGCCCAGGCCCCATCATCAGCTTTGGGTGATGGCCTACCAAGTATCTCCAGTCCAAGACTTTGTGAGTTTTGAGGTGTCCCAGTCAGAAGGAGGTGCTGGCACTGCACTGCATCCTGTGGTCCAGGAGATCTTGAAGAGCCTCACTTAGAGTCACTTTTTATAGGACCACAAAATGATGGAGTTTAGTAATCCATAACACTTCTATCCTCAGGTTGATAATCACTGGAGTTTCTAAAATACTTGGAAATTTTTCCAAAATTCCTGTAACAATGGGACCAGAGTTTCCAAAACTCCAGGTATAATAGTGTTGTTCTACTCAGGTTTTGATTAAGCTAGAGAAGGTTCCAAGGCTGTCAGAGGATGACCAATTATCTGCTCTCTCACCCTGCATCTAAGTACCACTCCCACCTCGGCTGTGTGGGAGTTCCTGGTATGACCAGGGACAGTTCACTTTCCAACTCATTACACAAAGGTTAAGACCTAATGGAAATTACTGAGATCCTATTTTTATCCCCATCCCACTGCTGGAGAATGAGTGAGTGACTCAGTTACAGGCTGGGGTTAAGCCATGACAATGGCCTTAAATCACCCTGACATTTTTGTATCTACAAAATCTCTAAGTTACAAAAAGTGTAAAAACCTGGCTCTGCAATGGAAAGACATATTTCCAGAGCTTCTTCCAAATCTCCACTAGGATGTCATGTTTTTTTTCCTGGACTGCACACAGAAAAGGAGATATAGTACTTTACCTAAGATTTACTGCTCAGGATCACTAACTATAGGCAGGAAATTCAGCGGCTGAAGATTATAGGGACCTATAGCTCAGAACATGAGTAGGATCAGTCTGCATTTCCTTAGATAATCAGTAAAATTTTTGTCTGCAAAAGGCTACACAAATGCATTCATCCTTTGATGCACGGTGTAATCATATTCCCATCCATTTTATATCGATCAAGTTGATTTTTTAGTATTTTAGTTTCTAAGATAGAGAAACGATATACTACAAAATCTAATGCTTCACAGAAGTCTAAAAATATTTCAGCAATGATATTACCTTTATCAATTCAATCATCAAAATATTATGGAATCATCAACGGCATCCACAGGGAGTTTGTTTATCCTGGTTCATTGAATTTTTTTTCTATTCTAGAGACCCAGCTGTGAATTATCATTAGTATGGCAGAGGAAAACCATTTACACTTCTTTAAGCAATCTTAGAGTCTTTTTTGTTTTTCTGTTACCATCCCTTTCTCATTTTTGTTTGCTTTTGTTTTAGTCTATTCCTTTCCTTAACAAGTGATGAATTCCCTGCTGCTTTCATTATTGATTGACTAGAGGCCCATGCACTAGTGAAAGCTAGAGAGCAAAGCTGCTGCAAGATGTTTCCGAGTCTTGTTTTCTTTAATGATTTGGAGCAGCACTGAAAATAATGTCACCCTCTTCATCCTCATTGGAATCCAACCTGAAATAGTGTACATGTTTAAAAGTCATAAAGTATGTTGTTTACTTTGATAATGTAGTGTCTGTGTGCATAAATTAAAAGTGTCAGCACTGTGTACTTTTCAACACTAATTTTCAAACTTTCTCCTGTGCACACAGGCAGATTTTTTTGTTTCACAACAGTTTAACAGTAAATATTTTTCTGTTAGCTTGGTAAAGGAATAGAAAGACACACTGCCTGATATCAACCTTATTTTTAGATTTACATATATTTATTAATATGTTCTTCCACATGGAGTTCTAAGGTCCTGACAACCAGGGGGAAAAAAGTTGAGAAAGCAGTTTCAAGTTATTTTTGGGGTATGCTTTTGGTTGATTGATTGCTTGGGTTTCTTTGTTTTGATCTTTTTTTTGGAAGTGGTTTTTCTTTGTGTAGTTCTGGTTTTGTGGGTTTTAAAACATCACTACAGGAACTGTTACATCTTTCAGAATGGACGTAGAGGAAGCAGTAAATGAAGAAATGTTAGTGGTCATTATGGATGGAGACAACAGAAGGAAAAATGGGGAAAAATTTTACTCCTACCTTTCAGTATGTTAGTCTCTTTGCAGAGACTCAACAACCCCAGTTATATTTCCAAATTATGACATCTTTCTATGTTAGTGAGAATTGAAAAATACCATAAATTTAATAAGACCTCAATAAAGTTCACTTACTCTTTTATGCATTCATTTTCAAAAGCTATATTATGGATTTCTGCTAGTTGCTGAAAGTTTCCATTTGCCTTTCTAATGATTTTTTTAGGATATGTTTTTACTCATGAAGTTTGGAACCCTAGGCTACCCCATAGACTTAGATATCCATGGAAAAGGGCATTTTCACATTATTTGTGTGTTTTCTTATCTATTTTGTAGTCATGGTGATTAACTCAGTCTTGTGGACATGAAAGTCCAACATGTCCTTTAGGAATATCTCTGTGGTAGAAGAAAATGTCACAATGGACTCCCCAAGGCCTTAGCAGCACTTCTCCATCCCCAAAAAACACTACAAAGGACCCAAAATAATCACAGAATCACAGAATGGTTTGTGTTGGAAAAGATCTTAAAGATCATCCAGTTCCAACCCCTTTGCCATGGGCTGGGATATCTTCCACTAGACCAGGCTGCTCAGAGAATCTCCTCAGAGGCACTTTGTATTCCCAGGACAGGCCTGTTCACACATGCTCACAGCACATTGACACAAGTATGATATTTCTACTCGTAGAATTTTTTTTTTAACAGGAGTAGAGAGATCTCAAGACACATCGGATAAAAGCCACATTAGATTAGGCAAAATACAAACTAGACATATCCTTCGGCACTCAGTGACACATCTTTGGAAGTCCTATGAGGCAAACTGATTTCCTAAGGGTATGCCTTGAGTGACGTGACATTCCTTCTTCCCTCCATTAGAGGAAGTCTCCTTGTAATGCTCTTTACCCCTATGGGACTGAATGCTGAATAAAGCATTTCCAATTGTAAGAACAAAAGCTACACCTAACCTTTAATGTTTAGCGTGTTGGTGCTACAGACACATATCTGCAGGAGAACAAGATATTTCCTGTGAAAACCAGGCTGCCTACTTGTTTGGTTGAGAATAAAGCAAGGAAAACTTCATTTTCTAGATAAAATGATATGCATGGGGTTGGACTTTTTTCCCCTCCCCCTCTGTCTCTTGAGATGTGTTAGCAGCTGGGAAGATAATGTGTGTCACTGCAATATCTGCAACATTATCAAAGAGAGCATGGGAATGGTCATATCCCCATCACAGTAATAATTTGAATTTATTCCTAAGGCATCAGCATCTTCATCCAGTCTCTGCCTGAATGACAGCTCAGTACCTGCAAAGGCATCACAAGTGATCCTGGTACATTATGAGCAGCCAGCTAGGTTGACAGATTTTTATAAAATCCAGCATAGCTAGCTGTTTTTCTCAACCAGTTTTCAATTACTTTTATTTCTATGTGTATGTATAATATCTATTTAATAGCCTGATGCACTCCATACAAATAAAGGAGGATTTGCATGTATGTCTTCTTGTGATTTTTTTTTTTTTTTCTTTTCCTTTCTCTCTTCTTTTAATAGAAAAATCTGTCTGTCAAGGATGAGGATGAGGTTGTGTTATCTGCCATGTAAATATTCACTAAGAAAAAGACAGCATCACAATAAAGATTAAAAATAAAAAGTAAGGAAAACATTGTTTTCCCTAAGGGGATGAAGTAGGGATTGTTAGATGAATATTGTAGGACTGAGGACATTAAAATAAAGTAGTAAGTCTGTGCCTTGGCTCAGGAATGACTGACCTTCTTTTGTGCTTGCTGTCTTGGTTTGAAAGACAGGTGTCTGCTAGGGAGGGCAGGACCTCCCTTTGGAATGGAGAATTCAAACCCCCTCCCTCCGAATTATTAAAACTTTGATATTAAGTAGGCTCTCATGCAAAGATATGGNGTACCTCTTTTTTCCCTCAGAGAGAAAAACTCTCATAGACCAAAAAAGGATGTAGCCCGGTGCTACACTTTCCTTTGGCCACTTGTATTGTTCTGGTCAAGCACCCATAAGCACCCAGTAATTAGTCTCCTAACGACTGTATGGGAAAAAAATTCCATAAGGAAAAAAACCAACCAAACAAACCAAATCTAACCCCCAGCACTTGCTTATCGTAGGCCAAGGTTTATAAGACAGATTTAAGGATATGCTTTTTTCATGCATTGATAATTTTCTTTGAAGCCCTTGACTGAAATTTTCATGGGTCAGGCTTTTTTTTTTTTTTTTTTTTGTTGCACACTGTGACTTTTGCCATGCTCAGGGCTCAGATATTCAGCTCACATTTTAAATAGCAGTTGTTCCTATCAGAAAGCAGTATCAGACAAGGGTCAGGGGCATAAACCAAAGAGTACTAAAGGTTAAAGCTGAAGCAAATTTCCCAAACCATTAAGGAAATCATCCTTTGTTTCACTTCTAGTTGGCCACACGCAACTTTCTTTCCTTTCTTTCTTTTTCTTTCCTTCTTTCTTTCTTTCTTTGCTTTCTTTTTTTGCTTTCTTTGCTTTCTTCGCTTTCTTTCTCTCTCTCTCTCTTTCTCACCTTAGGGGTGAAGTAAGGGACTCCAGGAGAAATGATGTGTACCGAAGATTGGTTTACGCACAGATCAGGTGCTTGGGTTTTGGTCCATAAGCATGCCTTAAATGCATGCATTACTGTCACAGGATAAACTCTGTGCAGTAGGATATGGAATCATGGAATCATAGAATCATAAAATCATTAAGGTTGGAAAAGACCTTTAAGATCATCGAGTCCAACTGTCAATCCAGCACAACCATGCTCATGATTAAGCCATGTCTTTAAGTGCCAAATTCACATTTTCTGAACACTTCTAGGGATGGTGACTCCACTACTTCCCTGGGCAGTTTGTTACAATACTTTACAATCCTTTGTGTGAAGAAATTTTTTCTAAGATCCAATCTAAACATCCCCTGGTGAAACTTGAGGCTATTTTATCTTCTCCAATCAATTGTTATCTGGGAGAAGAGACTGCCCCCCACCTGGCTACAACCACCTTTCAGGTCCTTCTAGACAGTGATAAGATTCCCCCTGAGCCTCTTCTGCTCCAGGCTAAATATCCCCAGATTCCTCAGCTTTTCCTTACAAGACTTGTGCTTTGGCCCCTTCACCAGCCTTATGAAATGGAGGTTTGCCTACAACTTCCTCAGCCCAAATCCTGGGGTATTTCCCAGAAAAAACCTTGAGTCTGCATCAAGCACAGGTTTTGGAACATATAAGATAGAAATTGTCTACAGGGCATTCAAACAGCTGATCTGGTAGTTTAATGAAGGAATAAAGCCCCCCCCCCAAATTTTCAGAAGGTGAATATGAAAGCTAGAAAGAGCTGAATGCTTTGAAATAGGGCTCAAAAAGAAGATTAGAGAAAGCAAGAGCTCTCAGAGTCAGTTAAAAGATTAGTTGAACATGAAAACAAGGAAGTTCTTATTCATCTAAAGCATAGGCATTACAGTCCAAGAGCTCACTTGAACCCCTTGTCTATTCCGTTGAAGATTAGACTTCATCTCTAGAGGACCTGGCCTCCCTTAACACTGCCTGGGTACATCACCACCAGCAGATTGTTTTCTCATTTAAACTATTTGTGTTTCCTGTGCTATTTAAAATATGCTGCATAAAAAAAGACTGAGTAGAAACAAAAATCTTTCAGGAATAGAATAGTAGAAAATTGCGTGTAATTGCTTCTGAAAGGAGGAGAAAGCTGAGCAAGGATTTAAAGGTGGTAAAGTTCACCATCAAGATTATTTAAATTAATGAATTTCACATGGAAGTCCATCTATTCTGGAATACTTTTTTTTTTTTCTGGCTATAATGTAGCAAATCATATGAGACTAAGAAAATGTATGCTGTTTCTCAAGCTTTGCTATGTTACAGGAGTATTCTTCCCTGTCTGAATTTACTGATTCCAGGAAATGATTTTGCATTAAGAGATATATAATGAGCTAAAATAATTAGCTGAATTTTAAGAAATGTGGCAAATTAGATTAAATAGTAGTTTGCTCTGCTTGAAGAAAAATAGATGAGAAAAAACAGTATCTATAATAAATTGTCCTGAATTATAAGCTCAAGGAACAAAAAAATACTCTGGTTGAAAGTAAAATTCTTATCTCAGTTTCATGTATTTTCTCTGAGAAATTTCTCTGAGATAGACTTTGAAATCAAATTATGTCACTCCTGTAATTTTCATGTCTTCATTTGAAAATATGTAAAAGGTTTGCATTTTCATAAGCAATCAACGTTTTCAAGTACTCTGATGGATTGGGTTCTCCAAATGTGATGGTGAGCATCTACTTGAAAACCAAAAGCAAGCCAGAAAATGAAGATACCTAAAAGAGACTACTTTCATATTAGAGTCTAGATCATTTGAGTTATAAAATATAGAAGTTTAGCATCTATTCTGCTTTGGTGATCATTTGCATAGTACAGTTATTTGCATCAGTGTGGTATAAATGAATAGCTAGTAATGAAACAGCTTCCCTTTGAGTCAGCAGAATTAACAAGGGTTTCAAATGTCCTAAAATCCTTTTATTCAGAGAGTGATGGAAAAACAGGAGGAAAAATTTTACATTTTGTAATCTATAAAGTGGGGTTTACCTTTAGCTTTTTTATAGGTACATTTTTGCTCTTTTGTGCTTTGATTTTGCAGCAGATCTGATGTGAATAGGCAATGTGAGAAGAGTTAATTAATCAGAGGAGAAGCCATTTCACTGACTCTTTCCTGCTCTCAGTTTTGATTTCACTTTGCAACATAAAAAATGAACACACAGGCAGGGTCTTGGAGTCAAAGTTTTCAGACCCTGAATATCAGATATTACTTTCCTGATACATCTTTCTCTTACTACTTGTGTACAAACACATGCACAGATTGTATTTAAGAGCTATATATCTATATCTATATCTATCTATATCTATCTCTATGTCTATCTACATCTATATCTATCTATATCTATATCTGTATCTATATCTATCTATATCTATATCTATATCTATATCTATATCTATATCTATATCTATATCTATATCATCTATATCTATCATCTATATCTATATCATCTATTTATAAAAATAGACATATTTTTCCCGTGGAAGCTTTGTGTAAACTAAATGAGTGAAAGAGTAACGAAATTATTTCTGCTACTTTTAGTAACAAATAAACCCTAACAGCTTAGAAAATAAAAGGGAGGAAAAAAAGGCAATTTTATTTTTGATATTTTTTAAAATTATATTTTAAAATTTTGAAAATTCATAATACTGGTAAGTTTTCTTCTCAGTTAATATGGATTTCTCATACCCACATGGTCTTGAATACAGATAATGTCAGTTCCAAGTAAAAGACTGTGTCACATCCAAATGGATGATGGGTTTTCATGTTTTCCTCACCTCTCAGTTTTCCATGGCAATTTGGCCTGCCAGGGCACGAGGTTTACAATAAAATTATTAAATGGAATGTGCTACCACAGCATCTTCAGAGCCATACAGGCAGCACTCTGATCTGCAATGCCTTTTGTTAGAAAATGAATGAAGTTCAAGGTCTTGCATGTTCCCTTCAAAGTATTCTTGCTCTTGGCTTAGGATACTTAAGGAAAAAAACATCACCTAAATCTTTGAGATGAAGAATTTAGTTGACAGTTTTAGTCTCTTGGTGCAAGGAACTGTCTGCAGGTACAGGAGAGCAAATGAGAGAAAAATGGAATATTTTCAGGGGGCAGTCCAAGGCTGCGAAGTAATTCACTTCAGGAACTTGGAACTGCCATAAGTGTCACCACTTCTCACTCTAAGTGCTTTCTGTAACAATACCTGGCAAAGTGCATCTGAAGAAAAGGAGAACACAAAGCAAAATAAGCCACATCATTACAGGTATTTCTTTCCCAGGGGGTCGTGAAGAAAAAAAAATCAAGACCTGAGAGTTGTTAGTCATATCATTTAAATCACTGTGGAAAACCTTTATATACTAGAAAGAGGGTCTGAAAGAATAAAAATAAGAATAAGAATGACAAGAATAGAAATAGAAATAGAAATAGAAATAGAGAATAGAATAGAATAGAATAGAATAGAATAGAATAGAATAGAATAGAATGTTAGAGGACAGAACTGAGCTGAACTGAATTTTCAGATGGTTTTTAATGAAATCTATTGAAAGGTTGCTATCTTGTGTGCAGGAAGATAAACATTCTATTTATTGTATCTAAAACCTTGTACCTGAAGGCAGAATATGCACTGGCAGCCCTCCATGATACGTGATTTTTTTCGTATTATTCAGTATTTTCTTGTGTTCTCCACTCTGTCCGTGTGTAGCCACCTGGAACCACATGCCTTATTTTCATGCTATAATTTCTTTTAAGTGAGATTGCATTTTTTCAGGCACTTGTAAAAAGCCCAGTTCAATAAACGTTTTGGTTTTGGTTTTGGTTTTGATTTTGTTTTGTTTTGTTTTGTTTTTCCTGCAGTGGAATTACTCAGTTCTACCACAGCAGACAGAAGAACTGTGGCTGCTAAAAGCTGTCATCACATATTTTGTGTTCTCTGGCTGTAGAACATACAGGGAAGAGTGTTGAACAAGGTCAGTCTCGAGTTTGGTACAATTCAGGTGTGACCTGGTCAGATTGAAAACGTTTACCTCCTCCCATCTGAAATAAATTTGGACTGCCTCCTGAGGTACCTCCACTACTGCCTCTATCTGTTAACAAATACAAGAATCATTGTCTTGTTCCCTGTCTACTTTTTCAGTGTTTGTTTTTGAGCTTTTTTCCATGCTTTCTTCCTGACTAATGAGCCAGTTTTTAATTCCTTTGCCTGCATGCATTTATAGCTTTTTCCCCCCTCATTTTAAACACAATTGCTATGAAAACGAGAATATTTTTATTAATTCTATCACAGTAGAATGGATGGACACAGATTTTTGCCTGTTTTTTTTCCTTTTCTGACAGATCTGAAATAACTAATCGTGAAAGTTTGCCTGAGAGGAAAGAGTGGGGAGAAGGGAAATTCAGAGTCACTTAACTTGCTGCTTGACTTTTGCTTCAGTTTAACTGATATTTGATGCTATGCCATGTAGGTGCCAGATTCAAGAAAACTAAACATATCTAAAAATGAAAAGCATTTTTATGAGCCATTTCTAAAACTAAAACTCTGGTCTGTGCTCACAATCTGAAGAGGAAGAAAGAAAATTCCTCATCAAATCCTAAATATTTCACTGAATAAACATTTCCTGGAGGAAAGCTAAGGAAATAAATGGTGTTGAGAATGGGCATAATGCTTTCTGTGCTCACATTGTCCTTCTCAATCTGTGAGAAGGCTGAAGCCAGACTCCATGGCTGAAGAGGAGCAGCAGCATAGAAAGGATGAAAGGGCCACTCTTTGCTAGTCCTCCCTATAATGAGTACAGTGATGAAGCTGAGTTCATAGCAGATTGCAGTGAAGCAAACATGTAAGGGGTAGAGGAACACAGGTAATGGAAAACATGCAGGTACTAAAGACGAGCACGAAGTGGCAGAGAAAAGACAATGTAGAACAAATTACAGAAATGCTTTGTGCTGCAGCAAAGCAATAGGCTTGTCATGTATTCTTTCTTTTGCTGTGTTTGCACGAGGAATATTTTGCTTTCTGTACTTTACTCAGAACAATTAACACCAAAAAAGAACACAGTTGTGTCCTGAGGAAGTTTGCTGAGTATATGCAATCTGGGGAGGCCCAGCTGCATAGCAACTGCAGCAGTCATTACCTTTTTCCTATTTTTTAGCTCTCAGATGAATGTATTTGGCTTTTGGCAAGATGTGGGTGGGGTGAAAATGTAGCAGACAACAGAAACAGACACGTTGTCAATAATTTACAACTGCACGACCCATTTTTTTTAGCAGGAAGTGTGCATTATTTTATAATATATAAAGTCATTTGCCATAAGTTAATGTGTAACGCTCAGCTGTCTGTAAATCATTAATTACAAACCTCATCCTCCAACCCACACTCTGAAGAAATGGAAAAATGACCTGAAAATTTCTTACACCCAGAGACTATCTGACCACCTCACAGCTGCTGTGACACTATTGTCTGGTAGAAAGGATACTAATGAGAGTGACCCAAGAGGGAAGAGACTGCTCAGGAATCCTGCACCCTTGTATTTCCAGGCTTCAAAATTTACTGGTCTACACCATTTCACACTGAAAGAAATAAAAACAAAAGCATAAACAAAATCTCCCATAAAAATTCTTCAGCTATTTTTCATGGGTAATAGTTTGCAGGGTTAAAAAAAAAAAAAAACAAAACAAAAAGCAAAGACTTGTGAAGGCTTATACAACAATCAGCTAACTCATCATATTGAAGTCACGTTCATTTGCACACACTGCATTATTTCTCACAGCAAAATGAGAATTTCTTCATCAAGGGCACTAGTAACTTTGGGCAGGTGTTCTGTTCAGATGAGTCACACAATATTGCTGAAAAACTTTGAAGACCACTTCATTGGCAACGTTTCAGAAAACAGAGGCACATTTATAGGCCACTCAGCTGGTATGCAAGTTGTGCCCCACAAAGCTGCAAATACAATGGTAGCCTCAGAAGATGAAACAGAAAGTGTCAGATGTGACAAGTATCTTTCTGATTTTGGCTTGTTTTTTCTTTTTTCACTTTCCAAGCAAATGAAAAGGATTTGCTTAGCATTACTAGGTTCTATTTGACATAGAAATAGTAGTAGTTTCAGCATTCTCGCTACAAAGAATGTGGCCTTAGCTCTGTGGGTCTGCTTCTGGAAGAAGAAGAAGATTCTGCTTTACATGTAAAATTTTGAAACCTAATTTATTAGGGGGATATTTAAAATTGAATGGCTACCTTTTTATTTTCATGTACATGCTGGTTCCAGAGCCATCTCATGGAAGAAAAGGTAGACTTGAACACTATTCATGAAAATACCCATAGAAATCCTTTCTATAGTCAGGACATGAATGACCTTTCACTTTCTAGAAAAAATCTTTCAGGGTACCTCCATTTCTTAGTTGTGCTTGCCTGAGTGTGTTACCATGGTGATTAGGAGATTTTTTGAAAATTAACTTCAGTTTATGATTATTGTGAAACGTTTGTATGTGAACTGATAATCTGTATTTCAGAACCAGATCTTGAAGAGACAACAACCTTTTGGGAATTAGCAGCTTTTCCACCATGAAAAATAAAGAGCAACCTAGGTTAAAGAAGGTCAGGTTTGTAACTGATGGATTGAACCATTAGTGATTTCACTCCAGTCATGCTTCCTTAAATCAGCCAGAAATCCATCCCAGTATGCTGTTAATTTGCTGCCAAAAATCAATTGGATATGTAAACACTATGAAAATGAAGCAGAAAACCAGTCAAACAAACCAGTTGCCAAATCGTGTGTCTTCTGCCAATGACCACTACACTGCAACACCCTGGTCTGTCAGTGAAAATATTCCCTTTGCTTTCCACTGTTAACAATTGCAGTTTCACTCTTTTAAGAGTGGCTAACAATGACAACAGCAATGACACTCTCTGGTTCTATCTAGATAAGAGAGATTTCTCCTTACTGAAAGTGAAATAGCAGGAGTTTAAACTATTTAAATAGACATTTGTCTGTTCTTTATAGATTTGATTTTCTATTGACAACTGAAAGAATTTTGGCAACATCCTTGTAAATGGAGGTAGCCATTGGCATGAAAAATGCATAATTATTGAAAGGGTAGAAAATTTCAAGTAGGAGACACCATAGCATGAGTGGTTTCTGATCTTGGCTGACCCCAAAGGCCTCTCCTCCCCAGCCCCTCTCACTAAACCTAGAGCACCTCCTCTGCCTCCTTCTTCACTGACCTTGGTGTCTACAGGGCTTTTCCTCTCACGTTTTTCTCATTCCTTACTCCCATCTGCTGTTGAACAGGTTTAACAGTTTCTTACATATCACAGAATATTCACCTTAACTCCTACTCCACTATTTAAACAAGAACGATCCAAGATCCCCAACAGACATCTATGCTACTTGTAACCATTCTATGGGTTGAATACTGTCCCCTTAACAACTGTTCTCTGAGACCAAGCACCTAACCTGCATTTAATCCATCTGGTTGCCCAGATATGTTCACTTGAATAAGTAGAAAAGTTTGAGAAACACTGTCAAAAACCTCTCAAAAATCAAAGCAAATGGCCACCATGCCTCTCTCAGCACCAAACACAGAAGCAATCTAGTTGGTCATGGAAGATTTACCCATGGTAAATTCATGATATTGTTACAAATCACATTCTTTTTTTTGCATCTGCAGAAAAGTGGTTTCAAAAGGATGCACTCCATGATTTTCCCTGACACTTGTGTAATTGTCCTTTAGTCTTCTGGATTGCCACTTTTGAAAATGGTATGTGATAGGTCCTTTTCTGCATTCACCAGGAATCTTCCCAAATCTCCCCAACCTGTTGACAGAATGACTTTCAAGGACACTGGCTATGTCTTTCAACAGCCTTGGATGTTTCTTCTTGGATCCCAGTTTTATAGGGGCTGATTTCTCTCTAGAAATCACTGACTCTTCCCTTATCCATTGATTTCCCCCTGAATCCTTTCTGTGGTCAAAAATGCCTGAGCAAAGAGGGTGCTGGTTTCCTTACATCTCTTATATGTGTATCTGAATGGTCTGGTTGGAAACTTTCCCATTCAATTGTTTAATTAGTCATTTACTGTACCAACAACATATATATATATATATATATATATATATATAACACAATACATACATATTGGTTTATAATTCCAGAGATTTTTATTTACATTCTGGATTTTTTTCTCCCAATTTTTGTTCCTCTGTCCCATCTTTTTCCCACCTTTCTCTCTTTTGACATTAAAAAAATACCACAAAAGCATTCTTAAATGAGTAAAAAATGGTGTAATTCCTACTTTCCTGTACCCTAGCCAGAAAAATTACTTTAAATTCATTGTAATCTGATGTGTGATTGTTCTATTTCAATAATCAGAGTGCTTGAACTATGAGGCATAGGCGCTGCTCTGTTTTGAAGTAGACTTGAGGAAGAAAAGAATTCAGATCTTTGTTCTTCAAGGTTGAACACATCACACAAAAGCCAACACGTCCCACTTTCACAAATCTCAGCAATGATTCAGAATCTTACTAATTTTTCAAATACAAGAATCAAATTGGATTTTGATGAGGTGCAGAGGACCAAGCTCTTAAGTAACCTGTTGAATTCTAGAAAGTAATTTATATGTTATTAGGAAAAAAATCTGATGATGAATTTGGTATCACCTGTGCTTGACCATGAGCAGAGTTCAGAGGCAAGTGACAAGCAAAATCCTTGGTCTGTATAAAACCCCCACTTTTAAGTGAGGGAATAAAGAAGAACAAATGCAAGCTATTCTAATTTTCAGAGTGAAATGTAAGAAGCAAAGATTACCTCGGGAAGTTGAAGCAGATGGTCATTTTGCACAGTGTGTTTTTTAGAGGTTAGTCTTCATTATCACTGTGTTGGGATCTGCAATTCACACCAATGAAAGTGAAGGTTTGCACACCAGAGAAAATCAAGGTTTTACTATGGAATGAAAGAAATAGTTCTAGGATCAAAGTGGAGACACTAGTACATTTCTATACGTTGTGATTTAACCCTTGCTGGGAAGTCAGCCCCACACAGTCACACACGCACTTTCCCCCTGTAGGACAGGGGAGAGAGAGTCAGAAATATTAAAGTGAGAAAAACCATGGGTTGACAAAAATAAAGCTTAATAGGTAAAGTGAAACCCATGCATATTAAAAAACGCAAAACAAAGAATTAACTGACTCATTTGGATAGGTAGGCAAGTACCCAGCCATCAGGACAGCAGGGCCTCATTACATGTAAGGGAGACTAGGGAAAACAAATGCCATCACTCCAAATACCCCCTGCTGCTTCTTCTCCCGCAGCTTTATATGCAGAGCATGACCCTATGTAGTCTGGAATATCTCTTGGGTCAGTTGGGGTCAGCTGTCCTGGCTGTGTCCCCTCCCAGCTCCTTGTGCATCCCCAGCCTTCTCCCTGGCACGGTGACGTGAAGAGCAGAAAATGCCTTGATGCTGTGTTAGCTCTGCTGACAAAAACAACCCAGAATTATCAACACTGTTTCCAGGACAAACCCAAAGCACAGCCCCATGCTAGCTACTGGGAAGAAAATGAACTCCATCCTAATTAAAACCAAAATGCTATAGCAGGGACAGTACCTTTCTATATTCCACACTATTGTCTGTGTGTGATCTGGCCACCCTTGCTGACCCATCTTTGTGCTAAGCTGATCTCTCTGGCTCAGTGTGCTCTGCAGCACAACTGTCAGGGACTACGAAGGCAGAACCAGTCAGTGGAAATGGAGACATGAGACTAGAGACATTAAATAAAACTGTTCTCCCTCACTCCCTTTTTAATTTTTTTTTTTTTTTATTATATCAACCTAGATAGATGGGAAGGCATGTTAAGGTCTCGTTATGCGGACAGTGAAGAACCTCAAGGACTCCAGGACGTACAGGTAGAGTAAAAGACAAAAACTAGAAATCACCTTTTTCAAAAATGTAAATTTTTGAGTTTTTGAGAATTGGAGGGGATAATGTCTTGGACAAAGCCTGTGGGTATTTTTCTATGTTCTTATTCAAGACTGGTCAGTTGTGAATGCGGTATTTTTCAGGTCTGTGGTATCCTTTTAGAGAGATGAGCAGAGGAAAGTCACACCTCTGTTAAATCAGACCAAAGTTCCATCTTGTCTTGAAATGTTCTTTGCCAGTAGCAAATGCCTATGGAAATGTATAAGAATAGAGGAAATGTATGTGGCATCTTCCCTTCTCACTCCCCCATTATATACACTTCCTCAGCTTCCAGCAATCTGTGAATGGTAGATGAATGAGAGCATATAAGAAAGGATCTGCTATATATGGATGTGCTCAACTGCAAGCAGTGCTCACAGTTTAGGTTTTTGGAGATTTTGGAAGAAACGCCTGAAACAAAAAAAAAAAAAAAAAAGTACAATTCATCACATTTCATGAATTAAATTTTGAAGAAGTATTAATGTACTAAATATGGTATATTTTTGTAACATTTAAAAATATTTTGATTCTGTAATGATCTTCTATTTAAAAAAGCCTATAAAGTCTGTAGTTTTTCAGCATTATTAGGAAAAAGAAATGCTTTTAAGCAAATAAGGTGATTGCTCTTGGTTTTCAAGCATTTATTTATTTGGTTTTAAAACAGGGAAATTAATTTAAAGGAGTTTTCCAGAATAAGGGTCTTGGTTAGAAAAAATAGTGGGTTTTGAGGGTTTTTTAAAAAAAATCTTGATACTGATGCATGCCTTTCAGACTAACTACTTGATTATTCCATGTTTCCTTCCCCCAAAACCTTCTGCCAGAGAGAAGGGAGAATTGCTAGGAATATGGATGAACATGGAAGAAGGGCTGATAAGGAGTGGAAAATTTCTCTGAGGAGGAAAAGCAGAAAATATAAATTGCAGAGTAATTTAATACTCCTCGTATAAAACTCAAAATGCAGTAAGATTGAATTATGAGGAAGGTATGATTATATTGTTAAAGGATACACACCATTATGCAAACTGCTAAAGAAAAAGTGATATGTGACTGACTATTGAACTAGATTCTGTCTACGATAAGTGGTGATAATAAAAAATATTCATTTAAAATTCCAAATGTAATACTTTTCACATAATGTTGTTTATGAAAACAAAATATTTCCTTCTCTTCTCTCATTTTTCTGCTCAATCTTAAGAGATAGAGACCATTATTATTGAAAAAGAAAGAGGCTTTAAATTCTTCAAAACTATATTCTTTAATAATGAACATAACGTAAAGGCATAGAAAAAGTCAATCATGATTTTTTAATACAGCAGCCAGCAAAATTTAGAGGAAGAGATGATCAACAAAAGCAATTACAAAAGGATGATGTTCATGGAAAAACACGGACACACAATCAAACAGAAAAAGTCTGGTTTCCCTCTCAGCCTGTCTCCATTGTGTTTTCCAGGGGAAGTTTTTTATCACTTCTGAGATCTGCAGTATAAGAAAAAGAAAGAAACTCATAATAGTAGTTCTTTGTGGTCCTTTATTCCAAATCACCCTCCTGTCCTTTACCTATCTTTCTGGGGATTTTTCAGGCATTTACTGAAAACTGTTAAATGCACTCTTAGTGCAGCTCCTTTGGTTTTGTTTTTTAACTCCCTGTAGTTTCCAGACCATATGTTCTTTGACATTCTTTTTAATTAGTGACAGATGGATGAAAGAATTTTAGATCCTAGACTGAATTTCTTGCTGTAGTGATTTTTTCCTTAAAATGAGACTTTCCACACACTATTAATTTCTCAAAATACTTTGGCTTCTTGTTGGTGTTGGCTCCCGTCTCTGTTCTATCAATGCCTCTTTTTTGTTTACAGGAAGAAAAAAATCAAAAGACTATTCATTTGAACTGTGGGATTTTTTTTAATCCTATCTTTAGTGGCAGCTGATGATCCTGCATGTCTAGTCTACTTCTCATTCTGATTAGTGTTGTCAGGATTTCTGCAAGAAAAGTCTGGCATTAAACTAAGTGAATTACACAACAGTTATAAAGAGTTTGATACTTTATTTTAAAAGCATGTTCAGGAGACAAAACAGAACCAAACATCCCCAAAAATGCAAAACAAAGAGTAAGGCAGTCTCTCTGGTATAATATGAGAAGCATCATTTAATATTGTCTTTTACTTTAGGACTACATGAATGCTCCTTTTATGATTGTCATCCATAATCTTGTGTTTTCTTGGTTAGTTGTTTCTTTTTTTGGTGTGTGTCTTCTTCCCCCACACACCCCTTCTCCACTGCTATGGGTAACAGAGCTCATTGGGCATTTAAGGTCTTTATAAATTACTTGCAAAATAGTTGCTCTCCCTTTTGCTCATTAAATAGTACCTTGCTTCCTGGGAATCTGGAAATGCTTGTGCTGTGATTTTGCAGGCATTTTTCAACATATCAATTTTATATCCTCACAGATAAAGAACAAAAAAAAAAACCAATCCAAATTAGAACTTGGCCTCTCATTTAATCTACTAATCCCCTAAAATTTATTTCTTATGGGAAAAAGAACAACAAAGAAGACCCAGTTTTATGCTTAAGAACATAGTTAGCAACGACAAGTAAACAGGATGGAAATGTAATCATTGGCAACATAATCAGTGCTGCTAGTGTTGAATAGAAAAGGTTGCATTGAGAACTCATAACAATCTTCCAGTTTTTGAAGGGGGCCTACAGGAAAGCCAGAGGGGGACCCTTCATCAGAAAGCATAGTGATAAGACACAGAGTAATGAGTACAAACTGAAAGAGGGGAAATTTAGGTTAGATATTAGGAAGAAATTCTTTACTGTAAGGGTGGTGAGACACTGGAACAGGCTGCTCAGGGAGGTTGTGGATGTCCAGTCCTGGCAGCGTTCAAAGCCAGATGGGATAAGGACTGGAGCAACCTGGTCTAGTGGGAGGTGTCCCCACCCATAGTAAGGAGGTTTGGAACTAGATGATCTTAAAGGTGCCTTCCAAACCTTCAAATCCTGTGATTCTATTAGTGAAAGGTTTTATTGTGTAGATGTCACAGAAAAACCCCAGCTGGCAACTGAGTACCACACAACCTCTTCTGCATCTCTCAGTGGGGAGAAGAATCCAAAATAAGATGTAAACTTCATGAATTCAAAACAGTTTAATAATTGATGCAAAATAAAATATACTAATAATGAAACAATCAAAAGCATAAATAAAAATATAATAACAAAAATGTAATACTAATTCTAGAAACAAATAGGGGAGAGAGAAGGAGGTGTAAAACTCAAGACAAACAAATAATGCAAAATACTGTTCCTCACCACCCACTGACCAATGCCCAGCTGGTGCCTGATCAGTAATTGGTGACTCCCAGACAGCTCTCTCATTTCAGACAGCTCCCCCCAGTTTATTTACTGGTATGATATTCTCCTGTGTGGAATATCCCTTTGGCCAGTTTGGGTCACCTTTTCCGGCCATGCTCCCTCATGGCTTCTTGGAGACTTCATCTGACAGGGCATGAGACACTGAAAGTCCTTGATCTAGAGTAAACATTACCGAATAACAGCCAAAACATCAGTGTGCTACCAACATTTTCATACTAAACTCAAAACACAGCACTATACCAGCTGTAAAGAAGAAAGTTATCTCAAAAAAAAAAAAACAAAACAGGACAGCAGACACATCATTAAGGTATAACTTTGAGAAATATTTACCCAATAACACCTCTCACAACTACCCAAACCTATGCAGACCTCCTAAAGCTGTTTAAAAGCAGACAGTTTGCAATGATAAGACGGTGGTTAGTGTAACTATTAATAAACATCTTTTTCTCAGCTGGAATGGGATGCTACTTGCCAGCAACACACCCAAAATTGCTAGATATGATAAAGGGGGATTGTATACATACGTTGTATTGTATATTATTTGGATAAACTGGATATAACTTTGCTTTTCCCTGCACAAAGAACAAATACTTTTACTTTCATTGGTTGTCCAGAAGAAATAATAACAAAATATTTTGCCATCATATTCCTAAGAGGATTAATCTAGTAGCATATGCATCTATTTTTATCTTCTATTAATCTACCTGCTGATTTACACAGTAACTTTTCTTATTCATGTTTTCCATTTTGCTGCCTTGCTATGGTCCTTTAGGATGAAGAAAGAGATTGAATGTGTCCTTTCAATATTGCTTCAAATTCCTTTGTCAGAACCCCTACTAAGAGACAAGAAATAGCATGCAAAGGGACATATTTACCCAACAGGACACACAGTGATTGTCATTTCCCATCCAGTCACCACTATTGTTTAACTTACTGTGCTTTTTTCCCCGAGTAAAAAAATCCTGAGATATCAAAGAGGATAATATATTTTGCCTAAAAAAGCCTTTCAGATGAGTTCCTTGAATATTTACAAAGAAGAGAAAAAAAGTTTTTGTTGCTGAGCTGTTTTGGAAGAGCAGATTGAAGGCCCAGAGCTCAGCAGCAAAACTGCCGCACCTGTAGCTGTGCGACAGTGACAAACAGCTGGTGATGATTAGCACAGCAACAACCCATCACCCAACACATTTCACTCTGATAAAGAAAAGAGCAAGCTGCACCAAAAAAACCCAAACTGCCACAGCCTGCAGCCTTCACTTTTCTCATCAAACCTCAGGGGCGGCATCTTTTTGACAAAGGGATCTCAAGAGCAGAAACAGTATGATGCATGGTTGTGTTTGCTCTCCCACCTGTAGTTAGGGGCAGACTTAGAGGAAATGTAAAAAAAGGAAGTTGACATCACTATCAAATTTTGCTACTTAAGCTCAAAAAGATCATTTTACTACGGAGACCAAAAATGAAAAATACCTTTCTTGTGATAGGCAGGCTTTTATTGCCCTTACAAAAGTTGGTGCCTGTGCTGTGTGTATGTATTTTTCTGTGTCTAAATTAATGTTATTGTATCAAGCTACTTCTTTAAATAACCTACAAAACAGCACAGAAAATGACAGCTGATATCATATAACTTCTGGATCAAGGATCATTCAATTTACAGAACTGCACAATCACAGAATATTCTGAGCTGGAAGGAGCCCACAAGGATCATCAAGTCCAACTCTTAAGTGAATGGTTCATAGGGGAATCAAACCCACAACTCTGGCATTATTAGCACCATGCTTTGACCATCAGGAAGCTGGAAAGCTAAGTCTCAACTCTTAGTTTAGCTTCAAGACCAAATTTCAATCTCATCCCTTGAAAGCTGTTCAGTTCAAGCCAGAATGGATACCTCAGTTATATCAGGTGAACGAGCAATGAAAGGCTATTTAGATTAAATTATAAGATAAAAACAAATACAGAACCAGTGTGAAGTCATCTCTGGAGGATGACTAAAGCAGGTAGGGCAGGTTTGTATCTAGTTGGAGATTGAATGTCCCTAAGGATGGAGACTTCACAGCCTCCCTCTGCTGGCTGTTCCAGTGTTTTACTCAACAGTTATAAACTGCTTCTCTCTTCTGCTTAAATAGAATTCCACATATTTCAGTTCATGACCATCGCCTCTTGTCCTTTCATGGAATGTCACTGAGAAGTATCTTCCTTTCAGTTATAGTAGTACATTAAAGGAAATAAGATTTTTGTCTGAATTTCTATAGTCTTGATAAATGCTGAAGTCATTAATATCTTTTAATATTGCAGTATAATCTAGAGGTGCCAGCTCAGATTAATTCTCTAGATAATGTACGAAGATGTAGTAATCTACATGGGCAAGGAGAAAAAAAGAAAAAAAAAGAAAGAAAAAAATGAAATGGAAAAGTTTTTCTTCATTTTCATGACAGAGTGTTGTCAGAAGTAGAGACAGATCCTGCTTCTTTTAATTTCAGCCAGATTGAAATTTTTTGCTGGAAGCAACCACACCATATAAATTTAAGACCCTAAAATTTCATGCTTTTCAATAATCAGTCAATTTTTTCATGTGAGTGAATGTTTGCTTTTTGCACCATTTGCTATTTGAGAGATCTAGTTTATATAAAAGCCTTTTTATGAAATAGGACTAATATACTTTTATTTTAGAATATACTTATTTAATTTTTAGCTAGATAAATAGTTGCCTTTCAAACTATAATCCTTCATATATATGAACAAGATACTAAAGCCTCATGGAAGTGTGACTGCTTAATATTTATCTATGATTATGGGACATGGTGTTTATTTAAAATAAGAAACAAAAAGTTTGCTCCTTCAGTGATTTATAGGAAAGCAGACCTGCAATAACAACACTGATTCCTTCACACTTGTACTTTTTTCTGAAATTGGATACTGGGGCTTTTATTTCAAGTGCTTAGAGTTACATTATTGAATGCTTATCTGGCACTTCCTTTAAAGACCTTTCAAATCACCATAGCAGAAACATAGATATCTCCTTTTATCTATGTGACATTTTTGTTCACATCTGAAGGACATTAGGGGAAATCCTGGGTCCAGCAATGTCCAGAGATATTCTGATGAATCCATTAGGATGTATAGCTCAACTCCAGTTGCTGGTTCACCCCATTACATTGTTACGGTGACAATCATATCTATTTTTGCAAGCCCTTGACCATAAAATTACGTCATATTACTACAACTGGCATGAGAAACCATAATTCATTGAAATTTCTGCTGCAACTAAAAGGATCCCAAACACAGAGAAACTCAGTCAGTATTTAGAGTTATTAATGAAATTTACAAATGGGTGCTTTGATCATCATATCCTGAAGACTGTATCTATGCTTCTGGAAAAAATGGTAAGTATTTTAAGAGAAGATTAACACATCTTTTTATATTATTAAAAAATGAAAGGAATTGTAGCTTCTTGTTTAAGACTTACATGTTCAAATCCCAAGTTTGTAACACTGGAGATGTCTTGAATTGCATTGGAAATTCTGTAAACGAATTAAAACAATTTCCATTATTTATTAATATTTACTTTTATGTTTCAAAGTGCTTGTGATGCATAAACAGCCTTTCCATTTCCACTACTGGTATTCTGTTATATCCTTTCATTTCAGGGCATGCTGCAAATGTAATAGATATTACTTTAATTTACAGCATCTTATGATTCAAAGGAAAGTGATAACTGAAAAATAGCAACACATCCATTGCCTATTCTCAGTGAAAAAAGGATACCTTAATATTACTGAATCAAATTCATAGTTATTATTGATATCATCACCCCTAGAAAGAGGCAACCAAGAAGCAGTGGAAAAAGCAGTTTTTTCATATGATTGGACACGTAGAAAGCCTGAGTCAAAGTCTCCAGACAAATAGCAATAACTGACTGGATCAGGATGAACATTTAGTATCCCAAGACTACAATTCCTCTGTTTAGGTCTTTTGTCATTAAATAGTTTATTTTCTCACACAAATTTCTAATTTCTACTGCTGTCATCCATTGTGTGACAAGAAATATTTTCCCATAAATTTTTAATAGATGTAATTTCATAATTTCCTTCACTAGGTCCCAAATCTCTTTTCTCCTCAGTTTCCGTGATGCATGTAATGTGTGGCATTTATTATCTTACTGGAAAGGTTTTGGGAACATGTTCACATTTGGTGAATTCATGTAATGGCTGTAGCATAGTGTAAAAATACGTTATCCCTAAGTTTACCAAAACAACAGATGATTTTTTTTATGTCCTTTATAGCCTTTCAAGTTCCTCTCCCTTTGTCTTGTATTGCATGAAGCTTCAAATTTTTTCATGTCAAAAAAATGAGTAAAATCTTTGCAAGATTTCAAGGCATATCTCAATTTCTTTCAGAAAGACAGCAGGTTGGTGTGGATGAAAAAAATTTGTAGCTTTTTCCCCTGCTGCTTGCCCTTCTAAGCCTCTCTGTTTGTTTCTTTGACAGAAACAATACCTCTGAAAAGCTATGCCTTCATGGCCTGGTCTTGTCAGCCTTTTCATGTGCATGTCTTCTGGAAGTCTGTGAAGATTTTGTGGGCATGAGGCAACTCTGTGAAAGAAAATATGAATATTTCAGCTCTGTTCCATGCAGAATGATATATGTCTCTGCTCAGCTGACTTTGGTTCATTTGGATCTTAAAGGTTTCAAGGAGTAAGTGCCATATAGAAGCTCTCTCCCCTAAGTGCACATAAGTCCTGAGCAGGTTCTAGCAACAATATATTCCATTCTGTTCTTCTGAAAGCCCAGTCTTTCAAGGGGGATCTTAGATGTGATCAGGAGCATATCCTCTACTTGAGTTCAGAACATGCCAGAATCAGAAATTTACAGATTTAAAATCTCAAGATAATTCATTTGTCTGAATTGTTCTTCATTCAAATCTATAGTCCAGCCTGAAAACAGAAATTCCTACATTCTCCCACAACAGAAATTGCAATGAATACACAAATAGTGCCCCAAAACAAAATGAGCAGAGTGTTGCCAGGAAAGGAACTGAGAAAACACTGACTTTGTAACACAGAACGTGTTACCTGTATTTAACCTAACTCAGTGACAACACAGATTGAAACTGTTTGAAAGTCAGAAGTGAAAGGATATGTGACGTGAGTCAAGCATCCATGACACATGTGATAAGGCATCTTGATAGAAGAAAGTTGCTTTGAATAATGATGCTGCTCGTCACACACACACACACATACACTTTGATCAGAAGGCATGAACTATTTATTTAAAAAGATCTGACTTCATTATATAGTATTTCTACAAAGGCCAGGGATTGGGGGAGAAGGTTGACACCTCTGCCCATCCCATTGGTCAATACAACTGTCCATCAGCTGTCCATATCTCTAAGAACAGGAATAAAAACTCTCCTTGAATTTATGGTAAACATTGCCAGTGTTTACACACTCGAGCGTGAGAACAAACCGAAACCATGAAACTGTGAAACAGAAGAGAACGTGAAAAAATCAGGGTGACAGCATAGCACCTGTAAGACTGTAAAAGGTGCCTTATGAGTATAGAAGGCAAAGAAAAAGAAACAAAACTAAAAAACTGAACCAAAAAGCATCAGTAATAAACAAAGGACCTGAGCAGCAGAGGGATGTGAGAAATTCCCCAAGGATCCAAACTCCCAGAAAGTTACAACTAAGTTTTCATTAATCTTGCTTAAATGAAACTTGGGTTTTTTAGTGGTGGAGGTTCAGTACATTATTGATTTTTTGCAGTAATAGAGTCATATCCTGGATCTAAATGCCCTTGTCCTTGGAAGTCTCATGGTAAGACTAAATACACACGTGCCTTCCCTGTGTACATTCTCCTGTCCAACCTCATTAAAACACAGTTGCTGATAAAACGGATGCATTTTTTTTCAATCCTTTGGTTTGATTGGTATGTGGTAGCAGCCTTTGGGGAATAAAAAATACAGAAACACTGCGTGGAAATGTAAAAATTTTCTGCTTAATCCAATAAACAACTTTTCCTCATGAGATTTCTTTGAGTTTAAAAGCTTTTTTGGAAGGATGATGTTTGTCATGGACTTTGGCACTACCTTGTGCAATCAGGAGAGTGTTTCCTTTGCAAATGGGATATACTGGGGTATGCAGTAGATTAGGTGTAGCAGGCTTTACACAGTTGCTCCCATACCACTTCTGGGTGAGCCTAATTTTGGCTCTCAGATGTCCATAGTATAATGAATATCTTGGTAATTTCAGGATGTGCCAAATAATTAGCAAGTGTTTATTATCTCCCAAAACAAGAGGTAAATAGTGGGCAGATAACATTTGTTTTCTGCCAAAACTGCAGTTTAGGTTTGACCTATGAAAAAACATAAAAATTATTTTAGACTGTATGATTCAGTATGCTTGGACACAAAGATCCTCCAAGGTGAGGTTAATTAATGCAATTATAGTAGAAATTAAGGGAGAGATTTTGTATTGCCTATTCATTTGTTAAACAAGTTGAAATTCCAGAAACTTGGGTGAGACTTCATATACAAGGTAGGTGAATCATGAGGGCCACAAGGCTTCCTGCATTTTTCTTTAGTGCTGGGTGCTGTACAGAGTTATGGTTCTGGCTGGTTGGAAGGGACATTAAAGATCATCTCATTCCCACACCCTGCCATGGGCAGGGGCACCAAAAAAGTGCACTTCTCAACCGATCAAGTATGATCATACAAGCAACAAAAATACAGATTTGAGGACACCTCTGGAAATTCTAATTCAATCCTTGCTCTAAAATCAGTTCCAAGGTAAGGTCAAGTTGCTATAGAGCCTTTAAAAATTGAGTGTTGAAGATCACAAAGAATATTCCAAATATTCTCAAAAGCCTCTCTAGGCAACCTTTGTCCATGTTTTGACATCCTCCTCTGGGCACAGTCTGGCTTCAGCTCCCCTGCAGCCCCTCATTAGCTCAGAGTAAACAGCCATTAGATGCTCCTTGACCCTTCTCTTCTCCAGCCTAAGCACGTATTTCTTGCCAAATTCACATGCAATTCCCAGGCATCTTGTTCTTTGTGTTTCTGGACATGATCCTGGAGGGGTGGGGATATGCTCCATATTCTTTTCAGGGACTGAGGCTGAACTGAGAAACCTTTGCTTCACCACATCCCCCTCACTGCCCTTCCAGATAGTTCCAGATGCAGACAAGGTCGAGGCTGAGCATATTTACACCCACACCAAGACAGAGAATAGTGCCTTTATTATTTACACCTATCTAATCACAACCATCACTTCCAGGCACATCAGCAAGGATAGCTAAATTCTGCTTCTCAAACCCTGAGTCAGTCAGGTCTGAAAGCTGTTATTTGGAATGTGCATCCATCAGTGGGTGTCCAGCACTCTGCCCAATCGTCAGCTCAGAAGCTGGTCTCCAATTGCTGTCATCCAGATCTCTTTGCTTCTTGTTAGCTGGTCCTATTTGAATTCTGCATGGATTTCTCACAAACACACTCAAAACAGAAAATTCATGCCCATGGAAAACATTTGCATCTAAATTTAATGACATTACAGGCTAGACTGACTTGATAAGGCACAATGCTCAGCCAGAAAAGAGATCTGCCCATCAACCTGCTCACGCAGTCGCCTTTTTCTTTTTGTCTTCTGTTTTCACAGACTTGCCCCTGTGATCCACCTTAAACCCTCCTTTTAGGCATCTTTGGTCCTTTTCCTAAACTCTTTTGCACTACGTTGCACATCTTCCCACAAGTCACTGTAAACAAGTCTGTTACTGTTCATTAACCACTTCCTTCTTATTCATGAGTGGCAGGTCTAGGATGACGCAACATTTGGGCTGTGTCTCCAGCACATGCAGATATAAATTCTCTGTGGATTATTTATGTTCTAATATGATGTTTCTCTTGAAGATCCTAATTGAGGCATCTAGCACTCCTTATGAATTAGTGACATTTTTGAAAGTCAAGGAGAAATGGTGTTTTAAATGTAAACATAATGTAATTGTACCTAAACAGAGTAAGCATGATTACTCTCTTTGAAGTCCACTGTCATTTAAAGAAAAGGTTTTCAATAATATTTTGATTATAGACCTAGCAAGCCCCCTCTCTGTCAGGGGGATACATGAGTTTCCATCTCAGCAGTCTACTTTTAAAATGCAGGTGGTTCCTTTTTTTTTTTTGTTTTTATTTTGTTTTGGTTTCAAAAGCAACCAAGCTAAACAGTAACATTTAAAAGAGAAGGAAAAGCAGTTCCAAAGGGCTAATGTGAGTAATGTACCAATTATTTTCCATGCTACAATTATAATTTCTGCCCGAAGATGATACAAAAAAATACTGCTGTATTGAAAAAAAAAATAGTGAAAAAAAAAAAGAAAAAAAGAGAAAAGCATTGTTGCACACAAGAAGTGTCACTGAAAATATTAACCGTTTAATTCACTAGGAAGTGAACTGTAGAACAGTCACATTTCTAATTAGCATTCTTCAGTTTCAAGATGAATTCATCCAAATAATTGTATTTATAAACATTTTCATGGCCAAAAGCCTTCACCCATCATAAAAAAATTCCTTTCTAAATCTTATCAAATGATAAGGTAAATAGAGATATTGTCTTTCTTACTACTATAACTTCTGAAAAGCTTCAGAGTCAAGATGTTCCAGATATTAGAATTCATTGCTCTCTTATTTAACCATATTTAAAAGTTTTACTTGGATATAAGGTTTTTTTTTTTTTTTTTAATATTTCTCTCCATCCTGTTTACCTTCCTTTTTATATTTTCAGAGAACATAATGTTTGGCTTCAAACAGTGCTATTAGGGGACCTAATATTCAAAAATGTTTCAGCACAACTCACTGAGCTCCACTACTTCTTTGTGTATCAGTTATTGTCTGCACTCCACCTTTCATATCTTGATTAATATTTGCCTTTATGGCACTATAANTATATATATATATATATATATATAATAGATATCAGTATATCAGTCTCTTTGGATAAGGAATTGAAATTACCTCTACTGTGTTAGAGAAATTGTAAATTTGTATTATTATAAGAAAATATATACGTGCTAATGTTAGAAATTATACATGTATTCTCCTCTGAGTGACATACTGAGGTGAGTATTTAATTGTATCCCAAGGGTGCCACATCTCAGAATTCCAGAATTTTAGGTGGAAGATATTTCTAAAAATGAATGAGATCCTTCAGATCCTTCTGACTTTAATTAGGTTTGTGATGTTCAATCTGTAATCCAGGAAGTCTTAAACTCATTTCATCAGCTACATGTTCCTTGGACTAAGGTATTTGAAGAGATAATTCAGTCCTGATAAGGTCAGGGAAAAGAGTTATTCTGCTTTTGTACCAGTGGAAAGAGTTTGATCATTACCAAATTTGTTTGAAGTACAGGGAACCAGAGAATCATTACATTTGGATAACACCACACAAAAAATGATTGGTTGTGGCTCCACAGATGATTTGATCTTGCTTGTATTAGGCAACACATTCTCAGGCCAGAAGAATGCATAGCATTTGATTAATTTTAAGCAGACAAATTGTCCAGTGGATTTAACAGTTCTTTAAAAGAGACACTTATATGGGTTATTGGTGTGTTTCATGGTAGTAATACAAAGACTAAGCTGGAAAGAGAGAAGCAGAGGACAAGGGGATCTGCTCAAGTAAATCAAGAAATACCAAGTATAATTAGGGTCTCAGGAACAGTTATAGCTCCAGGCAAAAATATAAATTGAAAGAAATAAAGACTTTTTTTTCTGAAGGAATGCGCCCTGTAGTGTCTTTCAATATTTTTCGCATGGAAAACTGCGTTGTTAAAAAAAGTAAGATAAACACATCAAGAAATATAATTCAGACTTTTCTAGAATTCTAAGGGAAAGTTTTTAGGAAATACTGGACAGTTAGCTGATTAGTTATTTCTGTTAGTATCTCCATCTAATTGCCTAAAATCAATTAGTTTGTTAAGAAAACTCAAAAAGTTCTTTGCTATTTATTTGTTTTCAGAAATGAAACTAGCAATAAAAGTTCTCATACTCTGAATAAAGAACACACTGGAATCTGAGAAAAAGGTATTTTAAAATCAGTTTATATTTGACAGAAGTACAATCTAGATTGGTGAGTTTTTTCCATTTTCTTTAGAGAATTACTGATGAAATTCTTATGAAGAAATAGAGAGAATAGTGGTTATATGTTTCTCATTCTAGCAGTGGGATGAAAAAATATGTCATAGCAGTCATTCAATTGTCATATTGCTACAAACAAGTAATATTGTTACACCTGTTTCAGTTTGTTTTGACTAATCTAATAATGCAGGTGTTAATTGCTATGCAAGCAAGCTTTGAAAATTTCATTTAAGTTTCTCTGAATTTTCCACATTAAGCATAAATCAAGACATTTTAAATATAACCATCCCCAGGTAAAAAAAAATGAGCTTATCACTAAAAGTGGAGCGAAAACTCATGGTGATTTTTATAGAGCATATCTTTAGGGACCACAGTTGGAAGAAACCTCTCTACCCCAGACTAAACAGCAAAAAACTAGCTCACTTACAACCATGATTTTAGAATTACTCCTCTTTGGGGCTGACTTCTGATCCTACACCATTTAGCATTTAGTCTTAGTGTGCTCTGGGAGCCCTAGAGCATTCCTGGGACACAACCTGTGTGTGTCTGTGTGTGTCTGTGTGTGCTTGCCTGCACTTATTCTTCCACACAAGGAGATGGCTGTGCTGCAGTTGAATAGTGTTCCTTGCAAAGCATGAAGTTCATGCTGCATATTGCCAACCCTTGGAAGCACTGGTAATTCAGTGGTGGCATTTCCCTTTTATAAGTGCACAAGGCCACTTATCTTGGTGTTTTAGGATGCATAATGCACAAAGACCCATTTGGAAAAAACATGGGCTGTACTGAAACATCCTGACATCAGGGACATAGCTTCTTTGAGACAACTTTGGGATCCAGCCAGGAACAGAACCAATGTGTATGAAGCGTGGATAATAAGNCCATCCTGTTTACCTTCCTTTTTATATTTTCAGAGAACATAATGTTTGGCTTCAAACAGTGCTATTAGGGGACCTAATATTCAAAAATGTTTCAGCACAACTCACTGAGCTCCACTACTTCTTTGTGTATCAGTTATTGTCTGCACTCCACCTTTCATATCTTGATTAATATTTGCCTTTATGGCACTATAACAAATGCTCTCATTGTTTGTTTGGATTTTTTTTTTTTTATCTTCTTAAATANTCAATCTGTAATCCAGGAAGTCTTAAACTCATTTCATCAGCTACATGTTCCTTGGACTAAGGTATTTGAAGAGATAATTCAGTCCTGATAAGGTCAGGGAAAAGAGTTATTCTGCTTTTGTACCAGTGGAAAGAGTTTGATCATTACCAAATTTGTTTGAAGTACAGGGAACCAGAGAATCATTACATTTGGATAACACCACACAAAAAATGATTGGTTGTGGCTCCACAGATGATTTGATCTTGCTTGTATTAGGCAACACATTCTCAGGCCAGAAGAATGCATAGCATTTGATTAATTTTAAGCAGACAAATTGTCCAGTGGATTTAACAGTTCTTTAAAAGAGACACTTATATGGGTTATTGGTGTGTTTCATGGTAGTAATACAAAGACTAAGCTGGAAAGAGAGAAGCAGAGGACAAGGGGATCTGCTCAAGTAAATCAAGAAATACCAAGTATAATTAGGGTCTCAGGAACAGTTATAGCTCCAGGCAAAAATATAAATTGAAAGAAATAAAGACTTTTTTTTCTGAAGGAATGCGCCCTGTAGTGTCTTTCAATATTTTTCGCATGGAAAACTGCGTTGTTAAAAAAAGTAAGATAAACACATCAAGAAATATAATTCAGACTTTTCTAGAATTCTAAGGGAAAGTTTTTAGGAAATACTGGACAGTTAGCTGATTAGTTATTTCTGTTAGTATCTCCATCTAATTGCCTAAAATCAATTAGTTTGTTAAGAAAACTCAAAAAGTTCTTTGCTATTTATTTGTTTTCAGAAATGAAACTAGCAATAAAAGTTCTCATACTCTGAATAAAGAACACACTGGAATCTGAGAAAAAGGTATTTTAAAATCAGTTTATATTTGACAGAAGTACAATCTAGATTGGTGAGTTTTTTCCATTTTCTTTAGAGAATTACTGATGAAATTCTTATGAAGAAATAGAGAGAATAGTGGTTATATGTTTCTCATTCTAGCAGTGGGATGAAAAAATATGTCATAGCAGTCATTCAATTGTCATATTGCTACAAACAAGTAATATTGTTACACCTGTTTCAGTTTGTTTTGACTAATCTAATAATGCAGGTGTTAATTGCTATGCAAGCAAGCTTTGAAAATTTCATTTAAGTTTCTCTGAATTTTCCACATTAAGCATAAATCAAGACATTTTAAATATAACCAACCCCAGGTAAAAAAAAAAATGAGCTTATCACTAAAAGTGGAGCGAAAACTCATGGTGATTTTTATAGAGCATATCTTTAGGGACCACAGTTGGAAGAAACCTCTCTACCCCAGACTAAACAGCAAAAAACTAGCTCACTTACAACCATGATTTTAGAATTACTCCTCTTTGGGGCTGACTTCTGATCCTACACCATTTAGCATTTAGTCTTAGTGTGCTCTGGGAGCCCTAGAGCATTCCTGGGACACAACCTGTGTGTGTCTGTGTGTGTCTGTGTGTGCTTGCCTGCACTTATTCTTCCACACAAGGAGATGGCTGTGCTGCAGTTGAATAGTGTTCCTTGCAAAGCATGAAGTTCATGCTGCATATTGCCAACCCTTGGAAGCACTGGTAATTCAGTGGTGGCATTTCCCTTTTATAAGTGCACAAGGCCACTTATCTTGGTGTTTTAGGATGCATAATGCACAAAGACCCATTTGGAAAAAACATGGGCTGTACTGAAACATCCTGACATCAGGGACATAGCTTCTTTGAGACAACTTTGGGATCCAGCCAGGAACAGAACCAATGTGTGTGAAGCATGGATAATAAGGAAATTTGAGCTCATGGTGAAATACAGAGCAAGTTGATGTCTCCTTTGAAACTTGGTAATGCTTATGAAATGATCATGGAATCAAGGCAAAACCAAACTGAAGTGCAAGGCCATTGACCAATACCATGTGGGATCAGGACACCCTTTGGACTTGCAGGAAAATATTCCACCAGGAGCTGCCTCAGACCCTGGTGCAAGTGACCAGGGATGAGATGTTGTAAGGTTCTGTGTTTATTTTAAGGAGGAATGCTCATTTATTTCCAACAGAACAACCTAGAGGAGGCAGAAGAGTGGAATGGAATCACAGAACAACCTGAGATGCAAGGGACCCACAAGGATCATAGAGCTGAGCTCTTGGATCTGCACAGGACACCCCAAGAGTCACACAGGGCGTCAGAACATGAATAATTTAGAATCTTGCATCGTGTCAGAACATGATACAAGAAACAAGCACACCTAACAGAATGAGCCCAGGAAATAATAATTTTATCCCTGATTGGATGCAATAGTGCTTTAGAACTCATCCAGAAAGGGGCAGCAATGATGTGTCAAGCTAAGAGAAGGCTGTTCTTTAGCAACTGCAGGATTTTCTTGGGCAGAAGAGGCACTTGAGATGAAGCAGCAGCTGCAGACTGGCTCAAGGACTCAGTGACACAGTCTGTGAACTAATTTATGGTCGACAACAATAAGGGCCTGCACGGTCATGTAAGTGTAGACTATGAACAGCTCAATTCAGTTTTGTATCACACTGGCATATATTCATCAAGGATTGAAAACTATTACACTTATACAAGCATTTTGACAAGAGCAGTCTGTGGGAATGTTGAAAAAAACCCCCACTATACACAAAAAAAAAGGATTTTTTTTTTACACTAAAGTTAGTAAAGACCTTACAGGAATATTTTTTTATTATTTTTTTTTTTTTAATTCACGGAAAAATAATTTAAATTTTCCAGGGAGAAATGAAAGAGAGCTCACAGGATTTGCCATAAAAGATGATTTGCCCTGCCATTTGGGACTGGGTCACTGAATCATCAGATTGGCTCCCTTTTCTCATGTACACAAAAAGTACAGTGATTTGAAGGACCAGTTTGCATGTAAATAGGAATATAGATCTGTCTCTTGTACAGAATTAGGGCACCAACAGCCCTAGGCTTCTCAGGTTGACCAAAGCTGGTTAGGAAAGAGATGATTAATTGTGGCAGATTTTGTGTACTTGTCTCTTCACATAAGGATGAGAGGGTAGGTCAATTTTCTGCCACTTTCTGATATTTATGCTGTATTCCAGCAGGGATTCACAACATTCCAAAGCTTCATTCCTTATCAGTGAGACATGAAAAGAGAAATGACCCCCACCTGGACTAACTCATTCCAAATATCAGGAGAGACAAATCAGTAACTGTGGGTTTAGTGGTGCCACAGTTTGAGCTAGCTCAGTTATGCCTGTCTCCAGGTCTGCGCTTTGAGCCAGAGGCTACTACAGAAGAAAGGAACTACAGCTGGAACAAGGCTTTTTTTCACCAGAAGATGGAGGTGGATTCAACTAATTTCATTTTAAAAAATAAAATAGCATTTACAGCTAAGCTTATCATCCTTTTTCCTTATTTTCTTCAGCAGGGATATTAAGTTTCTCAGTGAGTTATTTCTCTGCCCTATCCTTAACCAACTGCTTTAGTTGAAGCTGTATTGCACCAAGGAGGAAATTCTTCTCTCCACTGACTGTAAAAGCAGCTGAGATATTTAGCCTGGCTGCGCACACTGTGCAAGATTAACCAAACCCTAAGGCCCCAATTCATTTTTCTGCAGTAACAGCTAATAATAGGATGTTAATATCCGGCCATGAACACAACCTAAACCAGGCTGCAGAATCCACTATAGACAGCTCTGGAAATGAGAACTGTGAAGTTGACCTGAGAAAGAACAGGTAAAGAAAATGGTTATATGGAAGGGGCAGCCTGCATCCCAAGTTGTATCCCAGTGGACAGGTCGGTGCAAAGGGAAATGTGTCACACTGGGTGCTTACACAAGCACAGTTTAGACAGTAGTTGGAGTCATTAGTTAATGAAGACCCTATACAAGTTGTTCACAATTTAGTAAAGTTCCTGGGAATAGCCCTCCTGTGACAGAGTTAGTACAAGGCAACAAAAATTGTTGCATTCAGATGTCTGGTCTTATTTCAAAGGCATCAGCCTTCTTCTGGGTCTCAATGTCAGACAAATCTTCTACTTTGGTGCCTGTCTGGAACACATTGGTTTTTAGTTGGTTTTGAATGCTTTTAAAAGTTTGTCATATTTTTACTCTTGGAAATGTACATAGCTCGTGTTTCTGCCTTTGTGGTATCTGTGTACTCCAAACCTGATATCATTAGGGTTTCTTTGGTATGTTTTACTTTGTTGAAGCCATTTTGATTCCCTGTTTCTCCCCGCTAAAAGTGTAACAGCTAATTTAGTCTTTCTGGAATATAGAGACTGGTCAAGCAAAGTGACCACCTTGACAATGACACTGTTGAGAAGGAGCCAGGTACAAAAGATATGACAGATTCAAAATAATCTTGATGAATTGTGTGGCTAACTTAAATATTCGTTACTCCTTCCAGAAAAAAAAAAAAAACAAAACAACAAACAACACCAAACCAAACCAAACCAAACCAAACCAAACCAAACCAGAAAGGAGAATGTTTGTTTCAGAAGGGAGAAATGAGAAAACCCCCCTCACACATTACAGCCTTGAAATGTGTCGAGCATTGGGTAAGGATCTCAATTTAGCAACACTCTTCATTTGTTTAGCTGGTGAGTGATTTTGTAAGGAAAAATAATAAAAGGAGAGAAAAAACTAAATAGTTTTTAAAAATTATTCCACATAGTAATATTTACTCTTTCTGGGAAGAAGCCACCTTCTCAATAATCCATTCATTTTACTTATTGCAACTAATTTCCCTGTTTTCTCTCTCCCCCAATGTATTTGATGGTAGAACAGAGCACAGGTACTTTATACCTTGGTTATGAGTTATGAATTAGCTGAGGATGTCTGAAGGTTTTGATACCATTGTTATTAAAGTCTAATGTTATTTTGCTGAAGACAAAACAAGAATAACTTATGAAAGTGGGGAATGAGAGGAACAGGGGAGTAGCAATTGTTCTTCCTGCTGATGATACTTGCTTGTAAATCTCACTGATAAGAACAAATAGACATGCACACAGTTTCATTATGCACTATAGAAACTAATAAACTCTTGCTAGGATCAGGATGTTTAAAAAGCTTTTAGCTGGGCTGGTGGCTTTGTGTTTTGTGGTTTTTTTCACATATCACTTTCTTTCAAGTTTTTTCTGATCACCGGTTTACAGCAGAATACTAAACGAAACAGTCGCCTTTTCAAAGAGAAATGTAAGAAGCAACTAGAAAAAAACAGAGAAAAAATCATTAAAGGCATGTTAAGGGTTTCCCTACTGCTGACAGTATTCAGAATTTACCCAGAAATAGCAGAGACACTATTTACAGTGATCAGTGACAGATCATTTGGTTAAGGTCTCACCTCCACAGGCACAGAGGAGTCCAGAGACATAAAGGCAGGCTGGAGAGCCCCAGCCTTAGACATGAGTCCCAGTCTCCTTCAGACTACTCCAGGCCTCGCCCAGTGGGACAGTGGAGCACTTATCCCTGTGACCTGACAGACAAAGGGAGGTCAGTGCTGGGAAATGGGATCCCTGATGTGCCAGAGAAGGGCACTGATACAGAGATGGTCTGGGTTCAAGAGAAGCTCAGCCTTTGAGCTGGCTAATCAAGGGACCAGGACATCCCAGCCAGCTACTGAGGTGTCCAAAAGACCTAGAGATCAACCAAGGGACCCTTCTGCATGTGTGAGTCTCTGTGTGAGAGGTTTCTGGATCCAGGAAGGAGCCAGCCTCTAAGTAGACTGCGTGTCTAAGGGTGACTACAGGGACCCACACTGTGCATGTGTTGGTGTGGGCAAGTGGGTCTGTGAAACATTAACTGGAGTGAGAATCTTACTCTTTAAATGGATTAATGGTTGCAATTAATTGTCTTGGAGCTCTTTTCAAGCCTAAATGATTCTATGATTCGATGATTTTATGTCCAGGGTTTGGCAGCTTTGAGGTCTCAAGATGCAGGGACAGCAACTGGGCAGGACTGAGCGCCTGAGATCCATTACTGCAAGCAAGATATATATGTATATATATATATACACACATATATATATTATTGCTTAACAGCTGTAGGGACACACACCTGGTTGTAGCCAGAGGGCAGTTTTGTCTATTGAAATAGTTCGTAGAGTTTCAGGTTTCTCAGCTGCACCAAGAGGCGAGATCCCACCCTAAGCAGCACAACTCTTCTGCTTTGCAACTGTTTTCAGGCTGCAGAGAAAATCTAACCCAAGCTGTGGAGTAAATCTGGAACCACTGCCTGATGGGAGTGGTGAACTGGGAGGTGAATTGCCCCTGAATTTCTTCACATTAGTTGACAGCTTTTCTTAAAGTCTGAATTCTACAAAACAAGGCTATTAATAATTAAGGAGTGAGTAAAAGCTCATGTCACTCCTCTGCTATTTGGTATTGGCATTTGATGACAACCACATTTCTAAATGTGATTTAGATGCTGGACTTTCCATAAAACAAAATAAAGTATGTCTGTCTAACTGAATTTGAGCAGTCATCTACTTTCGACTGTTCCTGATCATTCCCCATGAAATATTTATTCCTGAGACAGCCTTCCCATCTATTCCCACATTTTAAATTAAATGCGGGTGAGAAGTGTCAAGGTTAATTCCCCGTGATTCCTTTATTTTTTGTTTCTTATTATTTTATTTTTCTGTAACTAATTATTTTGTTAACTAATTGATTCTTGGTTTTGCAATGCAAAATCTGGCCCACCAGGCACTCCAGATTCTTGGAGTTTCCCCAGTAGGATTTATAAAGATGTTCAAGGTGTATCAGTAGGAGACTATTTGGACTGTTTATCTCACGGAGTTTGTTTTTTCAACATCCCTATGCAAGAATTCACTTAGGCTTCTGCTTTCCAATGTCAGATACTGATGCTTGTTAATCAAGTGGCTGCAGTAAGAAAAAGCTCAACACATGGCATATGTGATTTACTTGTGACTGATGCTGAGACATGAAAGAATAACTGGAAGCACAGAGAGTGAGGAATGCAATTTGTCCCTTCTGGAATCAAGGACAAGACATGAAGCTTCATTTCTAATGCAAAATATAAGAGCAGTCCTAGGAGCCCACACTGCTTTTCTCCCAGAGGACTACCCAGGAAGATATCCTTTCTCACTTTTTTCTCTCCATTCTCTGATCATTCTCAATCCCAAATTCTTTTACATAAAGTCAGGAAAATTAATCAGGAATTCAACCTCCTCCTTAACCTTACTGGGCTATCTATTAGAGAACATGTTCCAATGAGGAAAAACTGTGTGTTTGAAATTATTCAGGCACAAGGGTTTGTTTTAGGTGTAACCTCTAAAAAGAAGTTTTTCTGCTTGCACTTCAAAATAAACATCAAATACTGCTGCATTTTCTCAGCAGCTGAACAAGCCTTTCTTTACACTTCTCTGAACAAACTGCTTAGAGGTGATATTTCCTAAATCTAGATCCTGTTTTAGTTAGGTGGTAAACATTAGGTTTTTAAACATTGGAATGGGCTGCCCAGGGAGGTGGTGGAGCCACCACCCCTGGAGGTGTTCAGGAAAAGACTGAATATGACACTTAGTTCCATGTTCTTATTGATAAGGTGGATCAGTCGAAGGTTGGACTCAAGGATATCAGACTTTTTTTTCCAACATAATTGATTGATTCTGTGACTCTGGTAGAATCCCAGGTGTGGCTGAGCTGGAGATTTTGATCTGTCCATTACTAAGCTGTACAGACAGAGGGTACATACCTGCAGCAAGTCTGGGGTTGATGCCAAAATGGGAGAAGTCACTGTCCCAAGGGGCAGGGTCACTGTTCAGAGGCTCTCAACAAGCTTGAGTGTTGAGATGACAGAAAACTCATGGCGTTCAGCAGCACCAAATGCAGGAACTTGCTATTGGGACACAAAGGGAAGTGTCTGAATTTAACAGTTCCCAGTAGAGGAGACATGATAACAAACTGGATACGCATATTTAGAGCAAGAAGCTCTTAAAATGAGTAGGGTTTTGGAGCAAAATGGGTACCTGGAGATGCTGTGCTGGTTTAGGCTGGAAAAGGTTCCTCTAAATGCATTTAACAGCTCTCTGCAACCACTAATTTAACCAAACTTTGCTCAAAACTATACAATGAAAGGACAAAAAACAAGAGTCAAAGATGTAAAAGGCGAATTTCCAAGAGACTCCAGTAAAAACTCCTTTTCAAGGGGACCAGCTATCAATAAAACAGGCTCTCCAGAAAGGTTGTGGAGACTCTCCTTGAAGACATCCAAAACTCAGCATTTCACAGACCTGAGCAACATGATCTAGCTTTAAATATATACAAGCACAGAGCAAGTGGAAAAACCCTTTAGAGGGTTTTTCCAACTTTTTTTTTTTTTCCTATTTCTGTATATATATATATATATATACAAAATCTAGTGTAGAAATCTGAATTTCCTTGGAATCCAGATAACAGTTAAGTAGCAGCCTTGTGGATCATAATGCTGTTATTTTACTAAAGCAGTACTACCTTAAATCCATATCCTATGATCTCAGGTCACTTTTCCACCTACCCTGGTTCTAAAAATTGCATATCACATCAGCAAACTCACTGAGGAACAACCTAAATAAATGAATACCAATATGCTTCTACATATTGTTCTCAGTGGGCTTCCTCTCTTGTAGACCAAGAGGGACTGTCATCTTCTCTGTATCAGAAGCCAAATAAGCAGTTTAGAATCTCAGAATTTTACCACTTTCCTTTCTCCCCCAAAAGAAACTCGGTGTGCTTTAAAAATTCAATGTGCTTTTAACAGCAAGGAAAAATTTAGCAGCAATAAAAACTGAGGGCTAATATTGGAACTTGACAGGTATGTGAAGAAGAAGAAAGTTTTGAAACAATTTTCAAAGATAATTCAGTTCCAGAATTTGATTTGGGATCACAATCTGTTGTCTGAAGTTAGTATTTATTCCTTAAGGTATTTCAATTTACTGCTGAAGTAAATGCTAGGACATGGTACAACTATCACAATACCTCAGCTTTAACGTCCATGTTGCTAATAATGACATCCATGCCCAAAGGGCTTGAACCTGTAAGTTCTTGTTCAACAAGGACAGCAGGTGGAAAAGAAATGATACATGAATATAAGATCAAGCACTAGATACATTTCTCTGCACAGACTGGAAGTGAAATGTCAGTCTTCTACAAAAATGCCTTCTTATTTTCAAGAATGGGAAGGAAGAAAGAATTATTGTTCACCAAAGAATGTGGAATCTGACAAATTAGTGTGCCACATCCACAGCCAGTTTGTGCTGATTAATACTCACTAAAGATTCTGGACAAGGTGCTGAAAAGTAAAACTCAGCTCAGTAATGAGACATTTATTCACATGGTCCTGTTCACCTATTGCAGCTCTTATGGAATCAATCAGTAGCTGCACAACCCAGGTTGCTTCCCAGAACCCGTCCTGCATTTTTACCTCATGCTTTCACATAACAACCGATATCCACCCAGAATGAAGGATCAGCTTGTTAGATTCACAGTGTATGCTTTTGTGCCCTTGCCAAAAAAAAGAAAAGCTTCCTTATCTTCTACATTGATCGGGACATTCGGAACTTCATTTGTTAAATACAATCAAAACAAAAAATTGCAGGTGTTAGCTGGCTGCTGTAGCATAGCAGGGAGCACTCTAAGGATTTAGAAAATTCAGTTCTGTTTTTATTATGCAGGTGTTTTTTGTTGGGTTTTTTTCTTCTTTTTTTTTTTTTGGTTTTAGTTTTTTTGGGTGGTTTGTTGTTGTTGTTGTTGTTGTTGTTTTGGGCTTTTTTCATTGCACTGCGGGTGTTTCAGAGGTTACCAGTTGTCCCCTTTGTGATTTCAGTGAATTTCATGGAAAGTTGAGCTGGCCCACAAGTGACTTTGGCATCTACTATTTAGGTTTATTTGAGCTCTTGTCATCAATTATATTTGACTCCAACTTCAAGCAAGCCTTTAAATAACTTTGTAATATGTAACAAGGCATGCATAGAATTCTTCCTGGCAGGGGCAGTTTTTAAGACTCATGTACTTTAAATTTGTGGCCAAAGGAATACTGTATATCAATTATATCAGTATACTTAGATATCAATTAAATCAACAAAAAATATTTTTCTAGGGACCTCCCAGGGGACTCTACTTTTTATCATGAGCTCCTCACTTAAGCATTCACCTTGCTGTAGGCACCCAATTATATACATTATAATTCTACCTCAAGAGATAAAAGATTCCTAGGTGAGATTGCACAAAGAAATCATAAAAGAAACCCTCAAATAATTTTGAAAAATATTTATGTCAAGAAGAAGAGATGAATCTTGAGACTGGATATGAGCAGAATTGTTCCGTTAATTAGCCATGGAAAGCATATTGTTTAATAGTACTGTTTTATGGAATTTGACAGTTTACGTCAGAATTTACTGAAAGAAAAGTCTAGGAAAATATAATTTACTAAGATTATACAGTAACCTGAGGCACTTCAGGATCAAACTCCCCAAAGTGAACTAGTAAAAATATTTTTAAGAGCATTTTTAATACAGTAAGATGTATTATTTCACCCTGTTGTTTCACTGGGCTGGAGGAAATTGCCAAAGGCTCTAATTTGATTGTGACATGTCAATACGAATTCCAGTTTTTTCACCTCTGTTGAAGAAGCTTTCCTGGTGGTGTTGGAAAATCAATGTCTTTCCTGGAAGGCAGGATTTAATTTCACAACTCTGAAAATAAGACATATTTATGAGGGAAGATCTTCACAGCCAAACATCGTCAGTGACTTCCCAAGGTTGGACTTCCTACAAATTAATTTTATGACTCATTCTAGGCTAGAGATGTATCCATCTTTTCTCACATCTGGAGTATTTTCTGGTGCTACTCTGCTGCTTCCTTCGATCTACGAAACACCAGTGGAGTAATAAGGCATGGATTAATACATGGAGGAAAGAAAATGAAAGTAAGAAGGGATTACAAGGGAAAGGGAAGATAGGAAGGACAGAATGAAGGAAGTAAGGAACGAAGGAAACAAGCCTTGCCTGTTTCTTAGTTGAGTTTCTTCCCTTCTTTTTCCAGCATGAGGAAGGAGACAGTGTCAGTGACCTCAGCCTAGCTCAGGGGTCTGTGCTGCAGTCAATCCCCATTGCTCAGGGCTGCCCCTGAACACAAAAAGTAAAGAGAGATGAGGCAGTTTGGGAAAATTTGGGACATTTTCCACTTTTTAACAGTACCAGAAAGAGAAATTACTAAGCCTTTATCCCCCTGTGTCCTTTCAGGAGGGTGGCTGAAACAAATTCCCAAGGGCGAATACAAAGGTTTTTTAAAAAGAAACAACCTTCTTTCTGTTCTTACTTTCACAATATTTTTTTTTTGAAAAAAGGCAATACGAAGCCTAAAAATAAATTTGTCTTTCTATTCAATGCATTAGTTTTGACTTCTTGATATTTTTATTTTCTTTTATAGTCTATGGCCTTGCATGCTCTTAAAAGGACTTTTCTTCAATGATTCAAAGACAAATCCTTCCCCTTTGGGTCTGATTGAAATTTGGGTTCCTCATTTCTCTTGAAGAGTCTATAAGTTCCTCAAGAAGATTTAGCAGGAATTTTTATGTCTTTGGGATGTGGAGATGATATCTTTAGCAGCAATTCTTTGATTTATAAAACATCCTAACTTTATATCCCAAAACTTCTTGAGGCAGACAAAGAATGAATTGAGGAATGTGACTTCTTTTTCCTATGTAAACGTTAATGTCTTCTGTGTAAAAATACCTAGGACAATTACATTGCTATTTCATCAGCAGCAAAAAAAAACAATTTGTGTGAGCTTGGTGATGTACTCCAGCAGCAGGGAAAATGAAAATGAGTCCCTTGTCTATATAACATTTCCTTCAGGTTAATAAGAAAAAGGCACATATAGAGATTGCCCATAGTCAGTACGGGAGCTGGAAGAAAGCAAGACAAGTAGGTTCAGTGCTGACAGTCTTCTCCTTCCTCAAATGAAGGTTTTGAAAACTGGGTTATGCAGTACTTTGTGACTGCTTTCTCTCTTTCTTTTTGTCTATTCCTCTTCAAAAAAGCTTTAGAAAATATTTTTCTGAGTATTAAATTCCCACATAATGCTTTTGATTGTTCCAAAAAAGAGAAATTAAATAAAAAGGGTTTCAGCAACAATTTCAAAATGAGCTCTACCTATGAGGGTGAATCCATTTTTAATCACTGCTTAGTAGTAATTAAATTTCATTTGATATTACCACAAAGCCATAATACTGTGCATTTTCATACTACCACTTCTAATCGTGCCACAAATCCCTGTTGACCTCAGTAGTAAAACATTTTTGTCACCACTTCTTTTCCTTTTTGACAAAAAAATTAGTATCTAACAGGTATTCTTCAAAATTTGGGATGCTACGCTTTGTTGATAGAGACCATGGTCAATTTTTCATGGTGATTGTCATAAATTAGTCATTTATGAATGATAGACTTAAGATTCTTGGCTTCTAAATTTAAAAACAAAGTCTCCAGACCTTACAAGACTGTGTTCCAATAGGTCACCAGGCATGTTATTTCATGCTGTTGCAGTTATCTCTGTACTGAGAAAATGTTTTCTGTTTGGTTAACTCATGATTTTCAAAATGGCATCCCTGATGTGTTTTTGATGTTGAATAAGCCTTTTAAGAACCATTGATTTTGAGGGGAGAAACCCTTATTTTTCATTCTTTAAGGCACATGACCCTCACAGTTTTCCTCAGACATCTCATTTTCCATTAAGCTCTATAAACTAGGTTAGACTGGTCAACTTTTGCTCTTGTCTTTATTACACCTCTTTTTGAATTATCCAGCAATTTTATATTTACTTTAGATCTTGAATTTTGCTGTTGAATAACTTACTACCCAAGTTTTGATCTTTACACAGTCATGCTAACATGAAAGTCAGCATGACCTGGATGCTGACTTACTAAAATGTCAGATGGATATACTTAGTCTTTTTAATAGACACGGTATGGTTTGTATGATGATATTGTCAGTTAAAATACCATGTTGGTTTAGGTAAAATGTCTATGCATATTAGATTGAAGAGCATACTTTTACCAGTAAGGCTTGCTGCCAGAGCTGGACTTGGGGCAAGGAAGGAGAAATAATTTGTTTACTTGCATTTGAGTTTTATGGTAAGGATAAAATATCTGAGAATCTGGAAAACTAGCATATACTGCTCCTTGATTGCAAATTTTCAGTTTCACCAGCATCTCTTAATAAATTTTTCTACAGAACTCCCAATTATCATTGAAATTCTTCATTATAAATGCATTTTATCTCTCAGTTATACTCCCAAGATTACTTCCTTGGCATAAGCTATGCCTTTCATAATTTTGCACCATATTCTGTTCTGAACACATTTTAAATATGAGCTCTTGATCACTAAATCCAAGTTAGCTATCAACTTCCATTCTAGTGGATTCATCTTCATCAATGATGGTAAAAAAGTGGGAGATAATCATTAAGATTATTTTAGTGACACAGAGGAGGAAGGATGAGATTAAGTGACTCACTCAAGACTATTCAGGAACTGTTTGTCAGAGACAGAATAGCACAGACCCTCTCAATTCCAATTAAGTGCCTTCAACATGAGACCATCCTGTCAAACACGTGCTGCTGACCTTACATCTGTCTGAGGCCCCCATCTGTTTTCATGCATAAACAGATGGTAAATAGAACTTTTTCATGTGAAACTTTATTCCCCAGGTGCCATAGCTTCAAAAACTATATTAAAAAAAAATGTAATTGGAAGAGGATGTCAGGGTATAACAAACTCTCACATTGTAAATCCCACTATGAGATGCAAATTTTTTTATGAGTGTCTTGGTCTATTATCCCAAAACAGCGCAGGAAATTTTAATTGCTGATTGCAAAGAAAAAGCAAACATTTAGCTATTCACTAATATTTTATTTAATAAAAATTCATAAATAGTCTGACTGCAGTTAAATGAGGTGTACATGATAATATGCACTGTGATTTAGTTGGTGCTAATATATTAGTAAACAGATATTTATGTAAACATCATTAAAGTTTGAAGTGTTGCATAGGGAGCATATGTCATCTTTTCACAGGTTAAAATATCCAGTATATTTCAGCATTTTTGTCAGTTAGCAAGAAGTATGAGGATTTAATGGGAGCCTTGTGGAACACATGGAATTGAAGGAATCCATTTCCTTGAGCAAACACTGACAGCCATGGTGGGCCCTGGGCTAAGGCTGGAGAACCTCACAGATCAGCCTGAGTGACCACAGGATAACACTAGACATAAAAATAAAGGGGGACATACTGGAAGGCTCTAGACACATATAGCCAGGTATGTTCTGGTAAAAACATTTGATAAAAAAGTTCCTGTCAAAACAAATGTGTTTTGTATTCATATTAGATTTACAGAGCCACATTAAGGAGGGGTGGTGAATCTCTCCATGGATGGGATCTCTGCAACTCACTGGGCTGCTCACCTGAGTTCTCCATGAGTGTGGATTCCCAAGGGCTGAAGGAATTTCAGCAGATTTATTCACTATCTATATTTCTTTGCCTAATGATTATCATACCGTCATTACTGTTTTTATTACAGCAGTTTTCTTGCAATACTGGCTGCTTTGCGTCCTTTCATTGGGATCTGGAATCCTGCACCCTTCCTTGAACAGAACACAAGGCTGAGGAGAGTCAATAACGTTTACACAGTATCTATAAATTGAAATTCACGTTTCTTCTGCTTTACTTTTTGTGAGAAGAATGTAAGTGTGTTGCAGAAATGGACCATATTAGGATCTATGTTTGACATCTTGCCCAATACTAACATCTTAATTCACCAGAAAGTGCTGCAGGCTCACTGTGTTTCTATTCTTTGGCTCTGCAATACTACGTACACTCAAATGTGTTACTTTAGTTATGAGCTGTGTTTCCTAGCAGCTGTCCACTGCACAATGGAAAGAGACTGCACTGTGAGGAATAGCTGCCGTGAAAACATTCCAGTTATCCTGTTGGCCATCAAATTAGAATTTTGAAACACCAGATGACGCAGTACATGGTCTTATAAAATGTGGGGAAAATTGCTTTAGCTTGGACCAGATGTATTTTATGTAGTGACTAAATAAGTCAGTCTAAGGACAGTTTTAGCTTGTGGCAAGCTATAAGCATCAGCAAGAGTCATTTGTCTAGAAAAGCATATAAGTTTCTCTTTTGTGAAAGAGAAAATTATGCTGTTGTTTACAAAGTCTCAAGTGTAGTGTGACTAATTTAGCATTTAACTCATGCATGGATAAGCCTCAGACATAGTGTTCTAAATATGTGTGGTGGAGAGAGGAGGGAGGGTGGTGTTAAGAACAGAAGAAATTGGTGGGAAATGAACCAGTACCCCTGGATGAAAAATTTTCCTCCCATAACTAGTCAGTGGAGAGCAATACAGTGTCTCTGACAACCTGCTCAGAACCATCTAGTTTGACTAAATTAGCTCCCTGGACTAAAAAGGCTTGTGATTATAGTTGGAGGTTTACCAGTCTGCAGAGGATTAAAGCAAACTGGTGAACTCAAGGCTGTCACAGTGTGAACTGCACCATCAGCAGGTCAATATAGATAAATGGCTGTAAAATACCAGAGGAAGTAAAAAGTAGCAAGGTGGGGAAAAATAAAAAAAAGAAAGAAAGAAAGAAAGAAAGAAAGAAAGAAAGAAAGAATAACAAAAAATACTATATTAAAAATATATGTATCAATAAAAAAGAAACATTTTTTAAACCCTCAAGTATGTAGGGAACTGTTGTCTGTGGCATTTTGTTTACTGTAGATATCACAGAAAAATACAGTAATTTAAATATATATACATAAACATTTAAATATATATACATATGTATATATATACAGGATTTTTTTTCTAATCTAAAATTTGGTTGCATTTTGTCACTAGCTAAAATGTCAATATAAAATATTGGACTATAAGTTTCTATGTAGAGAACTCATCTGGGTTTCAGTTGTTGGACTAGTTGGTGTTGAAAAATCACTACATAAAATCCTATTAAGGGCCATTTGAGTAACTAGGCTTGATATTTATATCCACAGTTGCTTTTTGTTAGAATACAGAAGTGTCTGTAAATTAAAAATAAAGAAATCATAGAATAGAATGAAGTTCATAAAAAAGAAAATGAAAAATATAGATATATATACTTCTGCTTAGCAAAACAGCTTACATAATGGGAACTCCTGTCCTGGATCCGAATATACAATTAAGAACCTCTGTTTTTCCATCTTCAGGGAGTTCTCTAAATTCTCTATTCTGTAGAGAAATAGGAGGCACTTCTTCCTTCTCTTTATATTTCATTCTTTCTCTAACTTCTGTTGAAAACCTTCTCTTAAGGGCTCAGTGTGTTATAAGTCTTGAGAAGTGCCTAAAGATGACCTCCTGGTTAAAATCCTTCTGCAAACACAGAGAAATATTTAGATTGTGGCTCCATATCTTCACATGAATATCCTCTGAGATGTCAAGATAAACATCCCTGGCCACAGCTCAGAGAAAGACACGGGGCAGGGACAGACCCACCTGTATTCACAACTGTGTTGTGTGATACAGAGGGGCACATCAATCCAGTGCTTTTAGCCTCTACAGCCTCTCTGCCCACATCATCAGTGCTGCTCTTCCCTAAATTGAATTGAGTAAGATCCATTAAGCTGAAGCTTCTTGCGTAGAAATTGCTTCCACACAGAAAATAACTAGGAAAGCACATGAGACTTCAGAGCAATTCAGAGCAGAGCATTTGTGGGCTTGTCTCCCTCCTAAGCCTTCTGGAAATTCTTCAAACTACTTGGAATTTGTTCTGTCCTGTGCTGCAGTAAATCTCCTGATTGTAGAAACTCCACTCAAAACCTGGGCATCCCCACTACAAAATGCAGTACCTACAACTTCTAGTGTTATTTCAGAATTCATCCCAAAAAGTTGGGATCATGCTTCACAGTTTCTGAGAGTCTACACTGTGTAGCTGACCAACCTTGTTGATTCAAAGCCTGCATATACAATGCAATTTCCAAAAGCAGGATATCTCCCGGGTCTGTCTGTACAGCCAAGCCTCCTGTTCATCCTGACATGATGTTCCCCTCTTCTGTCCCCTATAAAGTGATGAGATCAGCTGATCTTTTAGGTTTAGAAAGGGCATGAAAAGGCAAAGACAACAAGGAAAATGCTGATATAATGCAGTCACATACCTTCAATAAGGAGGTTTATGTTATCTGAGCAGTCATGACAAGAAAAAGTTTGAGGCATTTAACAAGGCAGTCGTTAAAAGAAACAACTCAAAACCTAAAAATACACTGTTATGCATTTTAGTTGACTTAAAGCAAATAATTTGAGCTGCTGGACATGGTTTCCCTGATTTAATAAAATATATTAAATGAACAAAATATCTGTAAATAATTCCTTTCTTTTTCCTGGGTTTGCATTAATATTTTTCCCACAGCACTGAATTTATCTCAGCCAGCTGTACCTTTAAATATGTAATTACTTTCCTTTGCCTACTGCTACAGAGCTTTCCTTGGGGGAAAGGTATCAGAAGAACAGTTATCCGCATCTTGGATGAAGTGGAAAATTTAGTTGTAAGTGGCATTTACTGCTCTCTTCAGTAGCAATAATCCAACCATTGAAATGTTACTAAGATTGCTTCTTTTGACCCTTTTTAACAAGATCACAGCTGTCAGCATTTCAAGTACCCTTATCAACCAGACCCAGCAGTGGCTTCAGGAAAGGCATTGCCTGATGCGGGAAGCTTTAAGGTGTCGGAAAGAGTCAATCAACACCAGTACAAAGAAATTCTTATCAGAAATCCCTTGCTCTTTACTTTGTATGATTGTTCCCTTCCGTATTGAGGTGGGGGCCTTAAGAACGATTGAAGAAAAGAGGTTTGTGAGTAATGTAGAGACGTTTTCTCTATATAAGTGTCTTTTATGAAACATCAACTTATTAAGGCAGTTGCTAAGGTGTGTGCATGGAGTTCATAAGAGTGCAAAGCTTCCAGAGGTGAGGCCTGCAAAACACTGGGCAACATTAAAGGTGGTCAAAGTAAAAAATCAGCATATCCCATCAGTACAGTCTGCACAAAATTTCTGCTCTAACACCAAAATAATGGAAAATTTCCCATTTTCTCATCTACTCAATTGCAGTGTCTCTCTATAATCAGGGGAAAGACAAATTGATACTACAGAAGAAGGTGAAAGTACTCCATGGTAGAAAATAATCTTCATCAACATCAAAAATTAAGGACTGGAGAAGACACAGGTGTTGAGCACAATTAGCTCTCTAGGAACTCTGTCAAAGTTGAAAATTATATCTTTTAGAGACATCCAATGCTAGTAAGAAATAGAGGATTTAGGGAAATGTAATTTGAATTTTCTATTTTATTTGTAGAATCACAGAATATGCTGAGTTGAAAGGGATCCATCAGGATGTTCCAGTTCAACTCCTTGCCCTGCACAGGACACATCAAGGATCCCACCATGTGCCTGAGAGTATTGTTGAAATGCTTCTTGAACTCTATCAGGCTTGGTGCTGTGGCCACTACCTTGAGGCACCTCTTCGAATGTCTGAACACCATCTGGGTTGAAAACCTTTTCCTAATATCCAACCTAAACCTCCCCTGACTCAGCATCAGACCATTTCTTTGAGTTCTATAACTGATCACAAGAGTGAAAGATCAACACCTGCTTCTCCACTGCCTCTCTTAAGGAAGTTGAAGACCACAAGACCCTCCCTTAGCCTTCTCTTCTCCAGGCAGAACAGTCCAAGCGACCTAAGCTGCTCCTCCTCACACTTCCTCTTGAGACCCTTCACAATCCTTGCTTCCCTCCTTTGGATACTCTTTAATGGCTTAACATCTTTTGTATATTGTGGTGCCCAAACCTCACACAGGACTCAGGGTGAGGATGCCCCATCCCAGAGTAGAGCAGGACAATCCCCTCCCTTGCCCAGCTGGTGATGCTGGTGATGCTGTCCTTGATAGCCTCAGGACAGGGTTGTCCCTCCTGGCTGCCAGGGCACTGCTGACTCAGTGTTCAACTTGCCATCGACCAGGACCCCCAGGTCTCTTCCCACAGAGCTGCTCTTCAGCCTCTTGTTCCCCAGTCTATCCATGCAACCCAGGTTGTCCCATCCCAGGTGCAAAGTCTGGAACTTGCCCTTGTTAAAGCTCATATAGGTGGTCAAGGTCTCTCTGCAGGGCCTCTCTGCCTTTGAGGAAGTTGACTGCTCCTCCCAGTTCAGTGTCATCGGCAAACTTAGTATTCCTTGGAGTCATTAATAAAGATGTTGAAGAGCACAAGTACAAGGATGAAGCCTGCTGGAACCACACTGATGACAGATCTCCAGTCTGATGTCATCCTACTCATTGTAATTCTGTGCCCAAACTGTGAGCACCCATCCCATAACACAGTTATCCAGCTAAATGCTGAGCACTTTTTCTTTAAGGATACTTGTTAAAGTCAGAAAGGTATTGCATCTACTGGCTTTCCTTGATCAACTTTATGGGTCACCCTATCGAAAAGGAAATCAGGTTGGACAAGAAGGATTTTCCCCTCATTAATCTGTGCTGGCTGTGACTGAGGACTGCTTTGTCCTCCAGNGACTGTGACTGAGGGCTGCTTTGTCCTCCAGGTGTTTTTCAGTATTTTCCAGAATAACCTTTTCCATGATTTTATAAGACATCAAAAATGCTTCTCTAGCTTTTTTTTTTTTTTTGCATGTTAGGGAAAGAATGGAAGCAGAAGTTTTCATATGTATTCATCTTTTTTCTAGGTGTCACCATAGTATTTCCTTTGCTGTATATCTTGCAATTTTTACATTGATTAAATAATTTTAGG
>WBMY01009577.1:61529-88735 GCA_013397315.1 Donacobius atricapilla
CCACTGCAAAATATTTCAAGATCCATTTCCAAGATCCATCTTTTTCATGGTAAAGTGATAATGATTGATCATTCCATTACTGATTGCTAAGAAACATGTTTTAATCTATTATTATTATTATTATTATTATTCAGAAGGTTTAAAATTTTTAAAGCATAATAAATTCATATTTAACTGGAGTATTTTTTGCATCATGTTAATAATCCACTCCAATATTTCTTATAAAAAATAAAAACCAAAGAGTAAGTTTTGTAGCATGAAAATAGGTTAATATTGAAGTCTGTTAATAAATGCAAAAAAATTGTTTCAGATTTGATATATTCTTAATGATTTGAAGCTTCTTGATGCATTGGGAATGCCATTCTACATAATTTGCAAGCAAGAATCAAAGGAATTGATGCAGAAATAATGTAGTTTAGTTGAAAAGCCTGGAGATGTCAACCTTAAGGCCTGTGTAAGCTTACAACAATGTTGTGAATATCCATTAGAAAATAATGCTGCTACTATCATATTCCACCACCTCTGATTTCTGAGGCTGACTGATTATATGTTCCACCTTTGTCAGAAAAAGATCTTGAGGTCCTGGTAGACACCAAGTAAAAAAAGAACCAATAATGTGCCCTTATGACAAAGAAATGTGTTCTGCAAGGTGAACCTGACATTGTCTGGTTTTGCCTGTGTGGAAAAATTTTGTATTATTCTCTATTTTCCTGAATCTATCTCTATTATTCATGCCTGCTCAATACAGCAACATTCAAAGGATTTGTTTACACATTTAGTAAAGATCAATATGTTTTCAATATGCCTGGAATTGCTTAATGAGTATCCTGAAAATATAATGCAAGATGAAAAATTGATTTGACGTGATTCTTGTGTGAGACCACCTATGAACTCATCGATTTTTGTTGCATGTAAACGTTGCAAAATGCTTCTTAGAAGCTTTCAATTCTGAAACGTCCATGGTGAAATTAAAAGCCTAACTGTGTTCAATAAAAAAACTTTGATACCTTTCTGGTGTTGAAAACTTTCCACAAGCGTATACGTTTTATAAAAGGTATAAATACATTAGCACCCATTTCTCTCCTCCTTTACAGTATATATTTACTATTGAATGTTTTATGGGTTCCTTGCACTATTTGAAGAAAAAGAAAAGGAAATGGGAACACTTCATGTTTCCCTTGGAAGGATTAAAGCTTTTTCTCGGGAAGGAAAATTAGTGATCCCTACCTAAGCTCTTCTATACAGTGACAGGAAAAGTTTGATTCCAACTCATGGTTTTCAGTAGACAGAAATTTTAGTAATTCTTTCAAAGGGAAGAATGCTTTTAACTTCCAAGTAGTTTAGTCCTCTCAAGAACCATAAATTGATCCTTCTTCTGAAATTAAATAGCTAAAAAGAGAGGAAAGAAGACAAAGTTTCTGACAGAAGATACCTAGATGAAAAAATAACTTTTCTCCTTTTAGTCAAGTTATGTAATGGATTTGCATGGAAAGTTTTTGGTGTTCATATGTCTTCATCTTTTTCTAGGTGTCACTATAGTACTTGCTTTCTGTGCTGTATACCTTGCAACCTTTATATGGATTAAATAATTTTAGGCTTCACTGCAAATTATTTTGAGATCCACTGCCAAGATCCATCTTTTTCATGGTANCCCCCTGCAGACACCACAGCCAGTGAAGAGAGGGAGCTGCTCCAGCTACTGGAGCTGAGGATCCCCTGCAGCCCCTGCACAGCCCATGGTGAGGCAGCTGCGTCCCTGCAGCCCAGGAAGGTCCATGGGGACACAGAGGTCCACCTGAACCCTGGGGAGCACCCCACACTGCAGCTGGGGTATGCTGAAGGAGGCTGTGACACAGTGAGAGTCACCAGAGGCAGCACATTAAGTCAACTCATGAACATTTTTAATATGAGGTATTTGAGGGTATAGTGTTCCCATTTGTCTCCTGCTGAAAACACTCTACCTTGTAAAAATACATAGGTGAATAAATAAATCAACAAATAATAATCTTCAGTGACTCACAAGATTAAGAACAGAGAGCTGGTCTTCTGTGCTAAATGGTTACTGTTATGGTTTCCTACAGTCTCAGCTGATGAATATTTATTAACTTACAAAACCAGAAACAGCTTCAGCAAAAAAATTATTGGACAGTCTGGTATCTGAATAACTAGGTCTGGTCTCAAGTGACTTTTCATAGGCTATTTGAGTGCAAATACTTTCAGGCAAAGCTCAGGATTGTATTTGTCTTTTATTTATGGGTTTCACTGCCAATAAATTAGAGACTCAGTCTCCTCTTGTTTTGCACATAGTTAAATTTATGCTTCACACTTTAAACATGGCTAGGTATACTGAAAACAATACCTGAGCATAGTCATTGACCAAATTGTCGATGTGTTCAGCTGGGATGCTGGAGGCTGGGTTGAAATATCCCTGATTAAAATCAGAGGGCAGACTTGATTCAAGGTTTCATTCATTGCAGATGAGTATTTTTAATTACAGGCTACCCTGTGAAAAAGGAGGACTCACAGCTTTATCTTGATCAAAAAGTCGTCTGATTGGACTACCTACTTCAACAGGATGGCAAATTGTATGGGGAAAGATGCACCAAAACACCTGGGAAGCATCATCCAGATGATAGTATCTAGAAGATCACTTAACTAGAAGATTTCCAGGGTCAGTGTAATGGATTTATAGATTTTACTCCTGAGAACCTAGATAAGTGATAACACCAAGCTGTAGATGCTATCCCCTGACAAACCACCAAAATTAAACATTACAGTACTGACCTTAAGCCCCCTTGAAGTTACCTCAGAGATCCCTACTGTGGATGTGGAATCTCTCCCTTCCATAATTATTATCCATTTTGGATCCAGCACAATGGACCAATGCAACTAATGTCAGGATGAAGACCAGTTGAGAAAGGAAGAGAGAAGGAATGTAACCATGAGAATAACTAGATTAGGACACATTTAAATATGCCTCCTAAATTTCTCAGCTGCTTTTTCTTCCAGGCAACAGAAATGGACCTGACACCAAAAGCTGGTGTGAATGGACTGAGAGGTTTCTGCAGTTATATGTGATGGCTCCAAATCAGTTATTCTGATTTAGCCACAGAGTAAAACCTCTTGTCTGTAGTCACCTGCCATGAGAATGGTCAGAATAGATGTGCAAGCACAAACTGCCTGTGTACATCTGGGCTACATGTGAGCATATTATACTACTATTTCTGTCAGATTCCATCCCTTCCTATAGTTACATCACGGCCTCAACTGCTTAGAGCATTATGTCTTAGATTCAGTTTGGCATGAAGGATTCTTCCTTCCCATCATCACAGTATCCAGTGAATAAGAATGTTTGGAAGCACAGTTTTGTGGAGAAGATTTTAGAAAAATGACAAAGTACATATGGATTTTTGTTTGAAATACATTTCAGAAGATGTGACTAAAACAAAACATGAGAGAACAAAACAACCACAACAAACAAAGAAAGATTTCAGAAGAGCAGGAAATTTTCATTATGCCAAATTTGACACCCCAGCTCTATTATCAAGCGTCGTTGTGCCTCTCAGAGTGCCCACTGTGCCAGCCCGGGCTAACCCTGGGACTGGGCAGCAGCAGGTACAGCTCCGTCTGCCACACAGACCCGCCTGATCCTGGGGGTTCCTCAGCTCACCCAGCTCACGGCACCGGCCCCAGGGCGTGTGCCAGCGATGGAGGAGAGGANGTGGGGAGGGGATAACGGGGTACAAGCAAAAATGTATAACAACGGGGATACATGGACTGAACCACAAATTAACATACAAAACAAATTATAAAGCACACTGCTACAATCAAGTATGAATATGCTAGAATGTAATATTTTTATATGAATGTCTAATATAAAGAGCATAGACATCATTGTGTTTTCAGCTTTATTTTTGTCTGCAAGTAAGGAAGAAACTAGAGGGAACTTAAAAAAAATTAAAAAAAATGCTATGAACTGATCATATGCCCCAGGTGTTCAACTAGAGTCAATTAACTCCAAGTGATTATTTTCCTTAGTTGGTACACATTTAAAAGCTGTCTTCATTTTTCCAGCAGTACTAATAGAATTCTCCGAATTTGATTTATGTTTTGCACAACCTGTTGCTGCTTTTCCTTGAATTGCATAAAACAAATGGCCATATTCCACATGCTCTGCTTCCCAACAGGATGTATTCTGAGCATACCAGTTTTGTAAACATGGTCAACAATGCATGATTGGTCTGTGCAGCAGGACTTAGAGAAAAAAGAAAAATTTAGTCTTCATTGTTGCCTGTGAGTATTCAAGCTCAGTGGATTCATTTGTTTTCCATCTGCACCATTAATTTCATCTTTTAGGATAGGAAACATTTCAAATTACATAGAAGATGTGCAGGTTGCGGATGCGTTCATCTGTGATTCAGCTCCATCTTTTGTTTGTTTGTTTTTCTCTAACCTGTTTTGAAATAAACAGCTGCCTGTGGTTGTCTCACTAATAAGGAGAAAAAGCTCTGAGAGAGAGGTAAATCATATAATCCTACTTAAGTCAAAAGTGAGCTGCCATTGCCCATCAACGAGCAAAAATAGGAGCATTTATGAAGTTCTTCCTCTCTTTCTCGTGCCATATAGTATGTAAATCCAAATGCATTTGTTGCACTAAAAATAAAAGAGATATCAGGAGTGTGTTAAAGAGGCAAAATATGTGGGTACTTTTGTCTCCACAGACGGTACTTTTGCCTTTACCGATGACATGGATTGAGAGCATGGTTTAAACTCCAGGTGTTTAAAGTCCAGATGAGAGAGGGTGGATTTGACTGTAGGTAAACATGTGACTCTGCATCTTCCTGTTCTCTGTGTAATGGGTGAAACCTCAGATGGATTCATAGAATCATAGAATATCCTGAATCAAAAGAGACCCACAAGGGTCTTAAAGTTCAACTCCTGGCCCTGTGTAGGATATCCCAACAATCCCACAATGAGGCTGAGAGCATTGTCCAAACGCTTCCTGAACTCTCTCAGGCTTGGTGATGTGGTCACCTCCCTGGGGAGCCTGTTTCAGTGCCCAACCACCCTGTGGGGGAAGAACCTTTTCCTGGTATACCACCTAAACCTCCCTGGACACAACTTCTGGCCAAGCCCTTGACTCCTGTCACTGGTCACGACAGATAAGAGATCAGTGTCTGTCACTCTTCCCCTCATGAGAAAGTTGTAACTTCAGTGAGGTCCCTCAGTCTCCTCTTCTCCAGGCTGAGCAAGCCAAATGACCTCAGCCCCTCCTTGCATTGCTCCTCAATGTTTTACTAAATTTCCCTTAGTCAGAGCTGGGAAGATTTAAAAACTGCTCTGTACATCCACACTGAAATCCTAGACTTGATCAATGATTCTGACTGTAAGTTTGCCGTACAAAGCGAATAGAAATGATGACTGCTGGTTTTGTCTAGCAGAGTGACAAAGGAATTTGGAAATGTCTAGGATTATATGGACTGCAGATCTTCAGTAACTGTTCACTAAATTAGGTGTTAATCTTTCACCCGAACTATAAAGCCCAGGGCATCCAGACTGTGCTGTACCTAGAGAAGCATCAGTTCTGAACCAATATGGATAATACAGGCCATAACACATTGTCCATTCTTCACGATATACAGAGACTGTTTCCTGGGGTCAAAGGCTGCCTTGGATTCATTTCTAGTAGAATTTCCTGAACGTTCATAGCCAGTTCTGAATAGCAGAATCCAGCTACGTGATTAAATTATTTGCAGAGAGTGATTTGAAATAACTTATCTTACAGAATGACTTTTTAAGTTCTGGTTGGATTTTAATGTGTTCACTTTCTCTGTTTTCTTTTAGTGTAATGATGGGTTGTTTCCATGGAATTTTGTGCATTTTCCACATTTTTGTACTTTCTTGGCTGCCATTCTGTTCAAGATTTGATAGAAAAAATACCTGAGAGTTGGTCTAGGTCAAGATCTCTTCAAGGTCATTTCCTGAAAAAGAGTGAAATCATTATCATATAGTACTTTTTCCAAATGATGGAGAGGTGTCACATCCAGCTAAACCACTAGCAAACACATTTTAATGAAAATACAGAGGCCTTATTTTGTAACCAAGTCTTTGTTAGCCCAGACTAACCTTAAGTTTCAAATACATGTCAAGTAAGAACACAGTTGAAAATATGATCTAAGGGCAGCATCTTTCCAAAGTAAATATTTTTCCCCATGCAAGTACTTCACTAAGATAAAGAAATAAACAAAATTAAACCTGACATCGAGAAGATCCCCAAATGCTTGAACTGTTTCATGGAAAGGAAAAAAGTCTCCCCAAAACTTCTGTCTAACTTGATTGATCAAAGAGACCTATTCTGATCTCTCCTGATTGCATTGCTTAGCAGACTTTGAATGAAAGCAGGAGAAATGGAAACACGAAACCAAGGGAGAAATAAAACAAAAGAAAAACCCTCTTGATCAGTGTATCACTTTGAAGGAATTATTTATACATTTTAGTAAGCTATTCTACTTACTGAAATGAAAAGGTTTAATACGAACAAGAATGTTCTGAGGGCAAATTAATTTCAAGATAGATCCTCAGCAGGTGTAAATTAGTGTAATTTGATGCAATTCATAGCCTGACCTCAAGCTTCCCCAGATGAGCATCTGGTGCATTGCGTGTTGTGTGTTTTAACAGGCTAAGTATTATATTCAGCTATTCTAAGGAGCTTAATTTTTCTGTGGTTTTTCTGTTCTCGAATCATGTCTGGTAGCTTGTTAATAGCCCCAGAAACTTCAACTGATTTGTTACAAAGTCTCTTTTTATATTGCACTAAACTAAACTCCTTTAACCTTTCTCTATGACACATCTCCAAGGACATTATTCTCGCTGCTCTGCCTCTTCCTAGCTCAAGGGCGATTACGCTTTTGCTGAGGTATTGCAGCAGAGCAGCAGAAAGTGCTCTGGGTGAGGTAAACCAAGCACCTTTCACAGCAATAATGCCACCTCCTAAGAGCTGGGCCACCCTCCCACAGCACACTGAGATGGCATTCTCTTCATTTTCTCTTTGGGACTGGCACATTTAGAGGACATTTTCAGCATTTTTTTCCATTTTTCTTCCATTTTTTTTTCATTTATTTTTGGCCTCTTCTAGTAATTTTAATTCAAAAGGCAGTTTCCTACCTACCTTCCTGAATCAGCCTTTCTTCCTCATTAACTTTTTGGATACCATTTTACTATGATTAATTATTTGAATTCAGTAGCATCCAGGAAAACTGTAGCTAACTGCTAAGATGTTTTGCATAGCAACAGGGAGTCCATGTTCTAAGAAGCATAGTGCAAAAGGAAGGAAGAGAATTAGGGCAGAAATTCACACTATCAAGACATGGCTAAACACCAGTCAAGTCAAAGTCTCACGCAGAGACATTAAATCGCATGTTCCACAGCAACTCAGCACCTTAGCATGTAGCTGCTGAGTGCAAAACCCAGTGCTCTTTTCTCATAATAACAGTAAAATATATTAAAAATATTTAAATATCTTGCCACCTAATAAATGTCAGGTAAATTCATCATGTTGTTAATCATGAACATTGACTGGCCATGCCAATCAATCAATGCTATGTTTTGAAACATTCTTTTACACAGTTTCTGGAATAATCTGCATGAGGAAAAACAAGTTGTCTCTCATTTTGTATTCTCACCATAAATCAGTTTAAGTAGCTGATTTAATCCATAGGCTTTTGACATGGATAGATAGACCACGTTACTCTCATTTTTATCCAGGATTCCATTTTTTTTAAACTTAATTTCCCTTAAGATTTTATTTTTTTTTCACTCCCTGATTTGTCATTTGACCATTCTCAAGGGATCCTACCTTTCCACAACTGCAAAAATGACTCTCAAGTTCCTCACCCCTCTCCCCATATATGTTGGCTGATGGTAATTATTTAATACACTTGCTTTTCCATTTGTCCTCTGTCTCTAATTCCTTATAATAATTTTTTAGACAATCCATCTTTCATTTTACGATTGTTTAATTTCTCTGTCATTCAGTCACATTATTTTTCTTCAGCACCTTGCCATTTAAAGAAGACTATATTTTTCCTCTCTGATTTTTTTTTTGTTCTTTTTGTTTGTTTGTTTGTTTGTTTTCACTTCCTCCCAGAGCAAGCCACATCCACAGATTATTAGATTCTGGGTAACTTTTAAATCTTTTTGATCAATCTTTTATATTCTTGTTTACATTTTGGTCTAATCACATTGAGTTTTGCCTCATGCTGTCTTTCTGACAATTAGGACAATATTTATGAAAGAAATGGATTATTTACATGACAGTTACTTGTAACTAATAACTGTTTGTTTGGGGGTTTTTTGATATTCATTTGATTTCATGATTTGTCAAAACACTTCCTTGACAGCTGTCTCCTCTACAGGATAGAAAACATGAATGCTTAATATGCACTGTGATCATTTCCTTTTAGCATCCTTTACAGACTAATGAGGCCTTTATGAAATGACTATTTATGAAATTATATGAAATAGGAATAGGTCAAGCATAAATTATTTTGAAAAGGGACAGGACTTTTGGTCACAAGAATGATGCCTTAGCTGCTAGTGAAGTAACTTTTTCCATGTCATCTCTCCTCATGCATTAGCACAATAAAGAGGGCCACCAATTTGGTCAGCATCAGGGAGAGCCTTTCCTATGAGGAAAGGCTGAGAGAATTGGGACTGTTCAGCCAGGGAAAGTGAAAGCTTTGGAGGGACCTAATTGTGGCCTCCCAGTTCCTGAAGAGAGCCTGCTGGAAAGATTGAGACTATTCACAAGGGCCAAAAGAGAGTAAGTTTAGATTAGATATTAAGAAGAAATTCTTTATTTTGAGAGTGATGAGGCCCTGGAACATGTTGCCCAGAGAAGCTGTGGATGCCTCATTCCTGGAAGTGTTCAAGGCCAGGCTCAATGGGGCTCTGAGCAGCCTGGGATAGTGGAAGGCACCCTTGTCTATGGCAGGGGGTTGGAACTGGATAATACTTATGATCCCTTCCAATGCAAGCCATTCCATGGTTCTATGATTCTAAGATAAACCTTGATTCCTCTTCAAGGAGCTTTAATATCCAAGGATCAAAAATATCAGAATTTAAGTACAATCACTGAAAAAAAAGCTTTATGGAAGATAAATTAACTGAAGTTTTTTGGATATGTACTTGTTTTAAGAACAATATTTATATGTGGCTTCAAATAAGCTTTGCCTGACACATCCTGTAATAACCACTGCTACTGTCATGGGATCATTGTGACCATCAGCTGTTAATGACACAAATATGTATAAACGTGTCCTTTTCTTTTCAGTCCAACACCCTGGAAAACTGCAATGACAGGGCCTCTCATATTGCTGTGCCTCCAGACCCCACAGGATGTGTGAGACTGTAATAGTTTTGAGATCTGACCATAGCAGGGAGAGCTTTCCTCACAGTCCTTAATAATCACAACCACTACCTGGAAAGCACTGCCTTGCCCCAGATGCTGGGGGTGCAAAAGCAATTGGGAGGGGGTACAGCCAGGAGAGTTGACCCCAAATGACACAAGGGCTATCCCATTCCATTTGGCATATTCACCATATAAACTGAAGACAGGTGGAAGACAGAGGGATGGGGTGACATTTGGGATTAGGGTGTCTGTCCTCCCAAGTAACCATTATGCATGATGAAACCTTGCTTTCTTGAAGATGATGAGTAATAAATTAATTCCTTATTTTTCTTAGGTTATGCACACAGCTCTTGCTTTACCTATTAAAGCATCTTTAGTTCAGCCCAGACCTAGGCTGGAGTACCTGATCCTGCATCAACAAGTGGAAATCTTTACAATGTGGAAAAATATTGTCCAGGGGGGAATAAAAAAGTGAGACTGGACTCTTCTCAATGGCGTACAGTGAGAGGTCAAGAAACGATGGGCACAAGACATATGAACACAGGTGGCCCGAGAAGGTTGTGAAGGCTTTCTCTCTGAGGATATTCAAGAACTGCCTGGATGATGCTCTGGGATGACCCCGTTTGAGCAGGGAGGGGGGGCCAGATTCTGTCATTTTGTAATTCTGTAATGTTTGTGAGTTGGTGTGGGTTTTTTTCAGAGAAATCTGACATTTTAATTGCTATCATTTAATGATACACTTCTATTAGTGCAGCTGATTTATCTAATCTATCCCACATGCCTTCTCTCCTCAGCAGGGATAGGCAGCTTTTGGTCACCTTGTCTCTTGTTTTATCATAATTTATTTCTAGTATGGGGAGATTCTCTCTTACAGAAACTCTTGGCCTTTTCAGATGAGCTGAAGTTTAAGACAATTCAACTTCTATTTTTTTTTTGTTTATTAGGAAAAAATAAAAGTAAATTCTGTAAACCAAGTTAAATACGTAAAAAGTATATTTTATAACTTAAAAACTTGTTTTCCTGCAAAATATTCAGCCTGTTCTATTTATCAATACTTTGAATGAAACAGAAGAGAGGAGGAATTACTCTGACCACCTTTCAGTAAACCTTGTATTTTTGTATGGAATTGAATAATGTGATGCAAGTCTGCATGTAGCTAATAATTAAAAATAAAATGTTTTTGATATCACTGTTTTCTGGTTTTATATTCATCTATTGGAGCTTTTAAAAATCCAGTCAAACCTGCAGCCAAATGCAGTCAAATTATTATAGAATGATTAACCATCCTTCATCATTGTTCCAAGGTGTTCTGAAATTAATGCTTAATGTTTTGTTATCATTATTACTGAATTTTTTTTTATCTTTTCCTTTTCCATTTAAATTAGTCTCATGCATCTGATGTTGAAATGTCTTGAGCTCTTAGTTAAAAATCCAAGAAATCTCAAACTGAATGAACATAAGACTTGTTATTGAAAAAAACTCCTAGAGATTTAGGAAAAAAAAAAGGGTGAAGCAAAACCACCCCAATAAAATTGGGGAAAAAATATTTTTAATTATGAGGTTTAAAAATAAAGGAATAATTTGGGATAAATAATGAAGAAAAAGCAAAACAGAAAGATGGTGATGGTTAAAATCAAATTGATATGCAACCTGGCCTTCTTTGATGCAGACCAATAGAGGTAAAACTGTAACAAACCTAAAAATAAAGTGGAAAGGTCCCCTACCAAATGATTGCACATATGTAGGCACATATATAGGTATACTATGACCAGAAAGTTTAAAAATCACATTCCAGAAATCAGCATAAAGTTTTGATGGGGGAATTTATACACTAGCTTTAATAATGCCAAACAAGTGTCCTGACAAAAAATAACAAAAGACCTCCAGATATCAGTGGAGCTCTTGAATGAAGAACACACACCTCTAGAGGCTTATTTTATGGGGAAAAATTCTTTAGAATCATACTGGGTTTGGAAGGGACCTTATACATCAGGTTTGTGTGATCTATTACACTAATTTATTTCCACCGCAGTGCTTATTCCATGATGAACTATTCCAGTGCAGGGCAATATAAATAAATAAATGAATAAATAAATAAATACATAAACTCCCTCAAATACCAACATCACAAAATCTTTGTGTAATGCAAACCTAATTCTTCATGGCCATGAACACAAACAACTCTGTGGGTTTGGACAGGTTTTAACTGTGACCACAGCCTCAGCTCTAACCACAAACTCTAGTTTGTTGCTGTTGGAGTCTCAGCTCTAATTGCTCTGCTGCAATTTGAGGGCAGGCAGCTTAAAACAAGGCATATTTATCCTTTTCCCTCTCCAACTGCACACAGCCACCCTATTTGCAATGCGTAGGAGATTCTATGAAGCACCTTTTGGCAGTCAGTAGTGCTAAGATGAGCTCCCTCATCATGTCTTTGATGATGTATTTTTATTTGCACCTTAAGGGGAGTAATTTTCTGAACCATTGCTCGAAAACCGTGATAGAGCTAAGTGTTCTTTCTTTTTTTTTTCTTTTTCTTTTTTTTTTCCTTTTTTTTTTTTTTTGCATTCTGATGATATTCCCTGTGCCATCATTGTATCAAAGAGCCTTTTTGTTTCCTGGGGAAGAAAGCAGCAGCTGAGCATGAATGAGCTGTTTGCGTGTGAATCCAAGTGGGTGATCAGCGCAGGGCTGCAATAATCCCGCGGCTGGCAGCTGCAGGGTGATGTCATACACAGCCCTGGCTGACATCACGCTGCCAGCTCGGAGCAACCGTGTTTCCAGGCAGTCCTTGATAGTCACAGTCTTGTTCAGCCAAGAGAAACACAACTGCTCACTGCCCTCCAGAAAGGCTACACTTGAAAAACGCCAGCGCTACTGACTGAGCAGCAGGTCTGACTTGAGGCTGAAGGTGAAAAATAGCCTCCCACCTGAATTCCGTGCTCACAAAGTTTGCCAAAGAGCAGAGGCAAATAGTTTTGATTGCCAGCGCATCTACTTTGCTAAATTTCTCCTCTAGTTCATTTTGGTCACTGGAGTCCCATAGGCCACTCCCCTGATGCAGTTCATGTGCACAGAGCTGGATTGATCTGCCAGTCAGATCCTAGCTTGGCTCAGTTTGAAACGTGGTGAGCCAGCTGAGGCTGACCTGCTCTGGATCATTTCCGTTCCTTCCCTGCTATCAAAGTGTGGTCTGCAGGGATGCTTCAGTGGCCACTGCTCTCATTGAGCTTGAAAGGGTTAAGACTCTGGCTTTGCTAATACAAAGCTTTAATTTGTGGACCAGGCTTCTGCAGGAGTACAGGGCAGCCTATGCAGTTATGCCTTCACTGCCAAGTGCAAGTGTCTGATCTTCCCAGGATTTTCATTCACCCCTCACAACAGTTCATGGCAGTGAAAGGGAGCAGCAAGTCAGTAAAAGGCTTCCTTGGAGAAAAAAAGAAAAGTTATTCACCAGAATGAGGTATGGACATGGGGCCTTCAACCTCACCTACTCCGTGAGTCTGTGATCCTATGATTCTGTGAGAGAAGAATCTGTTTTGCAGGGTAATGTCTCTTTCAATCCAGTAATTACTCAGTTTAAGTGGGGTGAAACACCTTAATTGTGTGAATGGGGTGAATAGCTCTGCACAGGGTTAGAAAAACCACTTTAACTATGTTAGAAAAAAGCCACTTCTCCACAGCAAGTGTAGCAGAAACTAATGTTGGACTGTGTCATTCAATCAGACTCTCCACTGTTAGGATAAGAATATAGTCGTTCTTTTTCTCCATAAATCTGCAAAAATTTCTCCATTTTATTCTCTGAGAAAATTCATTAGAGATCTGCCAGAAGATCTCAGAAAAAGGAAGATTTTACTTGCCCTGAGTTTTTGAGCTTCTTAGGCTTGACACTCAACAGGAAGCTGAGGAATCTTCAGGGAGTTCCATATTAACCACGGGTAAGATTCAGTTTGAGATTAGGACTTTAATTCTTGTATGAGTACATTGCTATCTACATATGAACAAGGTGCTCATCCTTCCATTGTAGAAAGGGAAGACACAGGACTCTCCTCTGTTGTCAATCATAGTCAATTATGTCTATTGAAGCTTTTGTGGTACTCAATTTGTTTGTGTTGTGTTGTTAGGTACATACATTTTTTCTCAAATGAGAAATAGGGGACAGGCAAGATGCTGAGAAGCAGAAGTCTCATCTGTGTTTAAAAAGCTGAATCCAGCCCCGCATGTCCAGTAACTCAAAAATATCAATCACTGGTAAGAAAAGATGAATCCACAGGAAAATAATAGCGTAAAGCATTGTAATCTCTGGCTTTCACTTCAGCAGGAGGTGTCAGCTCCCGTGATATAAAGCAATCCAGGGACTGGTTAAAAAAATCCCACAATGCAGAAAAGCTGTGGTCTTTCTACTGCCCACTCTTCCTAATCACAGTCACAGTTAAATATGCTGTGAACCTCATATTATGTTAATGTATTAATGACATGTAAATGTTTTCAGAATAAACTACACTCATGCAAATTTCTTGGCTCTGAACTTATTTTATTCTGATAGAGTAGTGTATTTGATCTGGGCACAAAGCAAATTAACATTTTCAGAACTCATTAATATGTGGAAACATCATGCAAAAGTGACAAATGAGTTTGGTAGACTTCCATTATTTTAGGCCAAAAAGCCAGTTATTTGGGTGTCTTGGGATACTTGATCCAGAACACATTGCAGGCTGTGAGAGTTCTGCCAGTAATTAAAAGGGAACAAAAAGGTCAGATCCTCGGACATGGTGGCTCATGCAGTGACAAAACACAGAATGAAGTTTAGACTCCAGCTCTGCTAACAGATCTGTGGAATTATCAGGTGGACCAAGCTCAGTGATATTAGGTGGCTTTAATTTGCCTTCATGTAACACTCACTGTAGGATTGTTCCCTTCGGTATTACAAGCCTCTAGTGCTTTATTTTAATTGTTCAATAAATTTCAGAGATGCAGTAATTAACATGGTGAATTAAATATAATCAACTACTTACTTCTAACCAATTAAAAAGAACCCAGAAAGTTTAGTCAAGTGCATTATTAGTCAGTACTTGCTACTGACATTTGCTAAATTTTTATCTTCTCTCTTCACAAATATTTGGTCTGTGCAGGCAAATCTTGATTTCTTCATGATTCTGGGAGGATATCTTGATTTGTATAATTTTTTTTTTTTTTTAAATCCCCCAGTATTCAGTACCAAATACAGGACTTGAAGGATTTGGTGAATGAATCATTCAATACAATTTTTATTGTCAGGAAAAACTATTTAATTTACTTTTCTAGTTGATGCATGGACACTGATATTTAAAGTTCCTTATGTGTGAAAAAACAGATAAAAAGAGGGTTAAAGGCAATAATATCTAACTTGCCAGAAATTTCTATCACACAATGGAAAATATCTGCAATAATTGGAGGAGTGAGATCTTATTAAGTGGCCTTGTGCGTTTAAGAACAATGAAAATACTCAAGTCTTTTAGTAATGTTTGTGAGAAAATACGCAAACCAAAATCAGAGAACAGAATACTTTTGAGGAGTTCTGAGCCAGTGAAAGAGCTCATGTACACAGCTCAGCAATCCCTGAGTTACCAGCAATGTGAAACAGCCTATCCAAAAGAAGTGATGCAATATATCTTGCGGAAATATCAACTCCTCACCGAGTACTCCTGGACTCCAGGAGAGATGGTTTCTTTGGGATATGCTGTTCTGAGCCAAATTTGTCTTCAGGTATAGTCAGGCCAGATGTCCCCACACCAAGGTATCAACAGGTGTAGAGTCAAACTACCTCACAGTGTTGGTACTTCTAACTGCTTTATAGCCTTCCTTCACTACAGCACCAAGGCTGGCAGAGTTCAAGAAATATTTGGACAATATTCTCAGTCACATGGCTTGATTCTTTGGGTGTACTGTGCAGAGTTTGATTTTTATGATCCTTCTGATCGCTTCCAACTCAGGATATTTTGTGATTTTGTGATACTCCAAGAGATCGCTCATGCACAAAGATGTGTAATCCATACTTTACTCCAAATGAATCAGTAGTGTTATTAATTCTCATAGGACTTCAGGTATATTTTTAAGATTCATGTTCAAAATTTATTATCTCCTTCTTGCATTCTGTTTTTAGATAAATTTCAAGCTTTTTTGGACACATGTCTTCTTCTATCAAGGTGGCATGTCCAACAGGGCAACATGCTTGTTTAAGCATGTTCTTCAACAGCTCTGTGACTGATAAAAATAAGAAAAGAATGATGACAGGAATCACATCTCTGTCTCTCCCAATCCCTTCAGATCTTCCAACTCTTTACAAGTTGTAATTTCTGCTTTTAAATGAAGTAAATATAGACAAAGAACATGAGACTAGTGGAACCTTGTTTCAGCTGCTCAAGGAAGTCTTGGGCAAAGAGAAATTGATCCTCATGGGTGACTCCAATTACCCAGACATTTGTTGGGAAAACAACACTGTGACTGTCATAAATCCTGCCAACTAGACCCATTTGTCACAAAGGAGTGATTTAGATCACTTAAAGAATAACTGTCAGAGGTAGTTTAATTATGTTGTTGTAAAAGTGTGACTTAAAAAGATTGATGACAAGCTTCATTCCATTATTTGCTGAATGGATTAAATGTACAATTTTTTTTTTAAATCAAGCTAGAATGATTTACACAGAGATGAGAGATGCAAACAGGTCAGGAAGAGTTTCTTGTTGAGTTATGAGGTCCAGAAAGGACCCCCTGGCTTTCTAAATTTCTCCTCAGGGGGAGCATAGTACAGCTTGAACCAGACTTTGTCCTAGGCTCAGTCAATGGTTTATGTCTAAAGGATTATATATGGAAAGTTTATAATAATTAATATTAAACATCAGTTTAATTTGTACTAATTCAGCATGCTATCAGTCACTCAAACAGCACAGATGTGTATTAAATCCATTAACTAATATCAAGGCAGATTTAAATAAAAACCTTGAAAAAATAGGTTGTGATGACCCACTTAATCTTCACAAGCAGTTTCAGTTTCCGTATTTTGCTGTGTTGCACCACAGTCCTTGTTAACATGGACTCAGCCCTTAGACAAAAGCAGACAATTTACAGAAGATTCTTATCTCACATTCTCTCCCTTTTGAAAGTCAATGGGCATTTTGCCATTTCATTTCATGCTGCTTGATTTTATCAGTTTTGGGGATACTGTAACAATATGCTGAACTCTCTAAATAGAAAATAGTTAAGACCTTATCTTACTAGATCAATACATATAAAGCACCAGATACTGTTCCATTTAATTCAATAAACACTTTACCTTTGATTTCCATGCATACAGAACATGACCTAAGCATGAGATTATTGTTGATTTCTCATTTAAATTTAATGAATTATTAAAGTTAGAGAAACTAAACTGAAAGAAAAGCAACTAAAACTATAGTGTCCTGTTTCATGTAAAGAATCAATTGAACTGGGTCACAGAGAATCAGATAATCTGAACATTAAAAATGTATTAGTATTATGCTTTGTTACAATATGACCATGAGATAAAGTTGTTTGTTGGGAGAATAAAAGCTGAACAGCAGAGGATTGCATAAAGGCTTCCTTTAGGAAAGTACTAAACCAACAGCTCTATTTTCAGGCCATGCTTAATCCTTTTGAGTTCAGTGGCTTAAATCCTTCCCTCAGTAAGGAACAAATTACGAATTGTGGCCCAACAGCCTCAATTCTGTGAATAGCTGTGCCTTAGGCCAAAGCCCACAGCATGCAGTACAACAGTTTTGCAGCAGAATGAGCACATTTTAGACAGGACAGATAGACTTAATCTGCATATTTTGTTTTTAGGGGTGTTTCACTGTTTTAAACACAAAAACATAGGATGGAGGCAGATTTATTCCAAACTAGAATGTCTAATATGTAGAACGGACTTGATGATCCTGGTGGTTCCCTTCCAACTCAGCATATTCTATGATTCTATCGCATACACAGACTCTTGAAACAGAAAATGATAATAATGGTGGAATGCATACATCACACATCAGAATAAAAACACTATTTGTAATATGTTGCAATGGTTGATAAAATAGGTCATTTGAAGATAGAAAAGGGAGATGAAGGGAAAAAGAAAAATTCAGTGATTTTTGCATATTGCCTGTTGGACTCAATATATTACCTGTTTTGTCACTTGTAAACCACAGGACTTTTTGGTAGCCAGGCTCACTAACTGAAATTAAGAATGTTTGAAGAGCTATAGCTGTTAGGAGGCATATGCAAAGGTCAGGAGACTGCAGTATATTTGCTTTCATTTCTTGGAATCACTTGCAGTCGCCTGGTTTGTTCCTTGGGAAAGCTCCAATTCTTAATTTTTCAACAGTAAACCCAAGAGTTTTGAAGAAACAGTTACATATTTTAGCACATAAGAGGGGATTTCTGGAGGATGCTGTATTTGAAAGCAAGGTATTATAAGGTCAGGCAACTGACATTGAGTGAGTAGTGCACATAGCCAGATATGAAGCAGCACAACTGGTTATAAACATTATCCTGTAGAATTCTGGAGAATTAACTGAACCCTTCTATGGCAAATGGAGGAAAATGATCTGCCTGTGCAGTTCAGTGGCTCCATGCTCATGAGCTGATAGGACATACTCAAGCAGGCATTGCTCTAATTGCAAGTGATGGGTCTGATGTGGTATTGAGGACATTTCCCTGATCCTCTCGCTGTGTGCATGCAAGTAGTATTTCATCGTGGTTTCTTTTTAAACTAAAAGTCTGGAAACATTTAGTGTGATGTTGAAGGATAATCCATGTATTTCTATCCAAGCAAAATTCTCCCTATATTTCTTCAGGGCAGATGTCTCAGCTGTTGACATACACCTTGCTGATTAGTACTTTTGTATTTTGTTGACTCATGCTATATACTGTTTAGACTATGTTGGTAAAATATATCTCATAGAAGAACCTGATGCTAGGAATGAAGAATATTTTTTACAAAATGAGAATTAGTCAAATACTTTTGTATATGGCACCAATTTCTACAAGAACATTCAAAAAAAAAAAAAAAGCATGTAGCCATTAGGTAATTTTCTGATGGTGTTTTTTAACATTCTTTTGTAAAATCTTATGAAAACCACTTCTAAACACTTCTTCAGGACGTTCAGTGACATTTAGTCTTCAGTAACTAGTTTTCACCTATTCCAAAAGAACCAGAGGTAGATTGCTTGCCCTTGAAATTATGGAAAAAATAAAGGAGGTGAATGTTGTTATAAAGAGACAATTCACACTAATATGTTGAAATCCCATCCACTTGCTACTGAAATGTGTGTTAAAAACATGAGATCTGCAAAAGCATATGAATGTAATAAGAATCTCTAGTATAGAACATGAGCTGAAAGGTTTTTCAGGACAATTTAACTCCTCCACAGTGACAGATGTAGAAAAATAAAAACAAAACAAAAAAATCTCTCAAAACTCCTTTTAATTTGGAGAAAAAAGGAAAAGGAAAAGGAGAAGGAAAAGGAAAAGGAAAAGGAAAAGGAAAAGGAAAAGGAAAAGGAAAAGGAAAGAAAAAGAAAAAGAAAAAGAAAAAGAAAAAGAAAAAGAAAAAGAAAAAGAAAAAGAAAAAGAAAAAGAAAAAGAAAAAGAAAAAGGCAAAACTGATGTAATGTGAGCAGGAGAGGAGGTGTTAGTATCTGAACCAATGCCTCAGTGACAGATAGGAGTGTGGTTGAGATGTTTTACACCTCTGAGGCCACCTTGCAAGGTAAAAAATGTTTCCATACAAAACATTTCATCAGGAGGAATAACAGATGGCCTCTTTCTTAGCCTGTCCAGAATAGTGTAATTTGCTTGGTGAAAGGATGACTGAAGACATATTACTACCAGGTTCCTGGAGGTTGCTTTGGAGACAGCTGTTACAGTTTTCCTAAGAGAAGAAAATGGGCCTGCTGGTGGATTGTCAATCATCTCGGGTTACAAAGTCACAAAGACAGAGAGTTGGGATTATACACTTTGCACCAGGATTGCAGCGTGAGTAACCATTGCTCTGCTCCTTTTTGAATGCGCTGATAATGCTCAGGGCAGATTTATCAGACATCTTGCCTGCCAGAACTTCTTCATCCATATATGACTCCGAGTGCCTCATGCATGCAGTGACATATGATGTACTATCCCTGGATGATGATGGATTCAAACAGAAGTGTTAAAATAGTTTTTCTTCCTTCCATTGAGGACAGGGATCTGCCTCTACATTTAGTATTAATCAGAGGGAGCATCAGTCAGTCAGGCAGGGGCTGCAGAAACTAAAGCTCTTAAACTCAATATATTGTGTAAAAAAAATCACATAGGGAGGAGAAATAAAACAGTGAACACTTTTTCTGGTATTCATGTACACACAGGCCACTAGCATAATTCTCCCCATTTTTTTCTCTTTGTGTGTTCAGGATTCTTACTGATGTTATCTACCTGGATTTGTGCAAAGCATTTGACCCTGCCCTGCAAAACCACCCTTTCTCTAAACTGGACACACGTGGACAGGACAGATGGACCACTTGGTGCATAAGGAATTGTCTGAATGGTAACACTCAAGGAGTCATGGTCAGTGGCTCAATGTCCAAATGGACACCAGTGACAAGCCCGGTTCCCATGGAGTCAGCACTGGGACCAGCACAGTTTGACATCTTCGTCAGTGACAGGGACAGTGGGATCAAGGGCACCCTCAGCACGGTGTTTTGGGGTCACAGTAATGTTAATTCAGCAACAGAGGATGGTGAAAAATAATTTCTCCCTCTGAAGGTTGTTGTCCTGATTTTTTCACCTTCTCTTCTGTTTCGCAGTTTTCTTAGTTAGATTGTTCTCATGCTCAAGTGTGTAAACACTGGCAATGTTTATCATAAATTCAAGAAGAGTTTTCATTCCTGTTCTTAGAGATATGGACAGCTGATGGACAGTTGTCTTGACCAATGGGATGGGGAGAGGTGTCAACCTTCTCCCCCAATCCCTGGCCTTTGTAGAAATACTATAAAATGGAGTCAGATCTTCTTAAATAAATAATTCATCCCTTCTCACCAAAGTGTGTGTGTGTCTGTGTGACAAACAGCATCAGAAGGGCACTATGACCTTAGCCATTTTCTGGGTGATTATTTCTGCCTTTTACTGGAAAGGCAAGCTGAAGTCATTGACCTTTTAATTCAGATGTGTACACTATGTCTAAGTTATACAGATTAGTCTAGGCAACAGAGATAAAAACATTATGAGAATACTTCTTGTCTGCGTCTGCATCTGAAGGTAAGGAAAAAGGTTTCACAGTATTGCCTCCTTAACCTCATTCCTCCACAAAGGAAGAGCTGGAATAGAGTTCCCAAAGAATTTAGTCACTTGAGATGTTGTTCAAGCATCAGGATTTCCAGGAATACATACCCCTGACATGACATTTTTAGGAATGGTAATGAAAGTCCGTCCATTTAACTTTATTGTCTTTTCTAGATTGGTATCAGGATGACAAAAGTAAGATGTTTAATGAAAAATGATTCTGTGGAAACAGCTATTAATTTTACAACTTTAAAGCTACACAGAACTTGCCATATTGTAAGTTACAGCTAATTGACAGAATCACAGAACCAAAAAACTGTGGATGCTGCAAAGGACCTCTTGAGATCAAAGATCACAATGTCCTGCCCAAGTAGGGTCAGCTAAAGCAGATTGTGCAGGGCAGCCCTGATCAAAAATCTGCAGTGGCTGGTGGTCAGCCTGTGACAGTGTTCACTCTCACAGTTAAAAAATGTTCTCTTGTGCTCAGCTGCAATTTGATGTACGTTTGTGGTTTTTGTTGTTGTGGTTGTTGTTTGTTTGTTTGTTTTTTAATTAATTACTTCTTCTTGTATCACTTGGTTTCTTGTGGAAGTCTGTCTCCCTCATCTTCATTTTCTCCATTCAGGTGTTTGTAAACAGAGGGATAAAACCCTCCCGAGCCTTTAATTTTCCAAGCTGAACAGTCCTAGCTCTCTTAGCTTCTACTCATTTGAAGGGTGTTCCAATTCCTTTATCATCTAAATTCTAGCAGATTTTGTTATTGGGTTTAGTTTTTTTTTTTCTTTGGGTTTTTGTTTTCTTTTCAAAGACACACCATCAACCTTGAAACACTATCAGTGGAAACAGATGGTTCCGTCTTCTTCTGGGTAAGGCATACAACGTTGCTGTCTGATGGTGTTTTATTTGCTGTATGGCTTCACTAAGAATTCAGACTTGGTATCTGGTGGAAAAAACCTGTATATATTTTTTCCTACTTGAAACCAAAGGATCAGCTCATTTAATTGTTTTTCAATTTTTTTTTTTTAACTGTGAAAGTTTGGCCAGTACAGTTTAGCCATATTTCTGCTCGCCCGTTTTTCCGACCTTCCCAGGTTTCTGGCAGTTTGCCTAGATAAAAGCTGTAGTTGTACTCAAAGAAACTATCACTTTTCAAGTTAATTTTCTTTCAGGTAAGACCTAATTGACTGCACAGATCTCAGGGAAACGCTTCAGCGGGAACAACTGGTTAGCTGAAATGTGGGAATCTCCACCCGAGTGCAGAAAACTTCCAAACGTGTCTTGTCACTTGTGCTTGTGTAAATACATGCAGAGTTCTTCACAGTGAGTGGTTTTTATTAATTCAGCAATTTTTCTAGATGACCTTTATCTACTGAGAAATTAACGTTATTCTGTGGAATGGAATTTTCATTTTTCTTCCCTTCCCCCACCCCCTAAAATTCATACTAAGTGCTCTCCAGAAGGATTTTGAGTAAAAATCAAATGTATTTAGAAGAATAGCCTTTTCACCATTAGCACTACGTGTGATCCTTCTGGCATAGGGATTTTAATTCAGGAAATAATCTTATTGCCTTGAATTACTATATATGTATGGTATGTTTTAATCATGTACAGATTTGATAATATATCCGTGCACTTCCAGAAATAAATATTGTTTCAAAAGAGATAAAGAATTTCAACTTCTAATGCATGAATGCTCATACTACGGAATGCATGTATTAGGGGAAACTCAGATTAAGTTAATTATTTAATAAATTAGTTAATTTTATGAGTAAATATTAATTATCATTAATTCATTTACTCTGAGAGTTAATTTGTCTATGCAAAAAGCACCTTAAAAGAAAAGTAATTCTTTGGAGAAAAAAAAGTAAATTATGCTTTTGCTAATAGAGTTTGCCATAATGTCTCAAGCTAAGCTAAATTGCAGCATGAAGGTAAGCCCAAGAGTAAATATGATTTGTGGTTTATTTTATTAGTGTTCAAAGATTATCCTGTTAGGTGGAGAATATTTGCTATGGAAAATTGATCCTGTTAATTTATCTTTGTTTAGAAAACATTAGAGGTGATGTTAAGATCATATATTAACATTTTACCCATTATATGGAAGATCCAGATGCTCATGTTGTGCTTTTAACTGTGATTGCTTAGTCTTAAACTTCTTCTTATGGATTTTTACATTTATGTGAAGTGACAATTAAACTTCTATTATAAGTTCATTCTGGATTGTCTTTATTTTCTTTGTTTTAAATTAAAGACTTTTTTCCCCCTGTAAAAGACTGTATGTTGCTTTCTTTATTTGTTCTACCATCTGTGTCACTGCACACTGGTCTCCTAATTTGCATTCTTTAGGGATGGTGTCTGATCCCTGCTGAAGCCAGTGGTCGTTTGGCAAATCACAGTGTGATTGTGGAGTGTAAGGGGACAAGGGACATCCCAGCGGCATGAAGCTGTGTCAGGGCAGGTTTAGGTTGGAAATAAGGAAGTTCTTCCCCCAGAGGATGATTGGGCACTGGAACAGGCTCCCTAGGGAAGTGGTCACAGCAGCTCCCTGACAGAGTTCAAGAAGCTTTTGGACAACTCTCTCAGGCACGTGGTGGGATTCTTGCAGCTGTCCTGTGCAGGGCCAGGAGGTGGACAGGATGCTCCTTGTGGATCCCTTCCAAATCAGGATATTCTATGGTTCTGTGGTCTCCTACAGAAATGGGAATAAATGTGTGTGTGTGTCAAGGTCAGTTGCATCAGCACCTACTTAAAATCACAGTAGCATAGTCTGAAATTTCTAGTCCGGCATAATATATCCTGTGATTACATTTCTGGTTTCAACCTCACTATGACTGACTGCAAAAATCCAGATGGTGAACCACACGCTCAGATTGGCAGACCACCACCTCCAACCGCCACACATTAACAATGCTACTCCTAGAATAAAACCTGAAGGAGTAAACTTGGCAATGTTCAAGCACATTAATTCCCCAAATAACTGTACTCTTGACAGGTAAATACAGCAGGGGATCCGTTGAAAAAATAAAATTATAAACTTAAGCAGAAAGATGTTAAATAAGTGATACAGAACAGCTTTCACTCGACAACTCCAAACCCTTCAGATTGAACTCAACCACACAAATGAGTGATTGAGCTGAGGTCAGGAGAGGCTGTGGCAGACAGCAAGGCTGGGATGCTGAATCAGGAATGGATGCAGGAGGTGTCTGTTCTGTCAAATCATGATGCAGATTGAGAGATTCGTGATTCCCCAGGCTCTGCAAGTGCTGTGTCATCTGTCTTATGTGGCAAATGTCAACACAGGGTTCAAAACCTCTAATGAAATTGAAATAAGGAGCACCCAGGAAGAAGAGGATTGGAAGATGTAATCTGATATTTTTTTCTTTTTGCACAACTAAAATAGCTTGTGTTAAGAGTAGACATATGTTGAAGATTGGATAACTCTGTAAGTGAATGGGAAGTTCATTTTTAGTCATTGTACCATTAAAGGGGCAGATTATCTCGTGATTAAAGCCACTTGTTAAAGCTAATAACAAAAATTTGTCCAATCTGTGATCTGCTATATCTAATCAACAAAAGATTGTTTTGCTTTCCTGTCACTTGTTAGACCCTTCTAGATAGTACTGCAGTTGAAAGTGGATGTGAAAGTCCACCCTAGACCTGAAACTCCTCTTGACAGGTAGGAGAGCCAGGGAAATTGTCTTTGAATATGTTCCACCCTGACTTTCTGTGCCTGCAGCACTGCAATCACATTGATGAGGCTAATAAAAGAAAAAGAAAATTAGAGCTCATATAGTCATGGAAATAAAATTAAACAAATTGAATTCTTTATACATTTTTTTCTGGCTCTAAGGACATTTTTTATCTCAAGAGAAAAAGAAATCAATTTGCCTTTAGATATAGTTTTAGCTGTTCTGAGTTGTTTTACTTTAAATGGTCAGTTCTGTTCATTTGTGAACTTGAGTTCATTTTAATTAAAACCAGCTTGATTAAGTGGTTCATGCTGTTGAAAAAAATAATTGTTTGTTTTCTGTAGGATATTCATGTATTAAACTTGCTCTTTTATTAAAGTGAGTATATCAATCCAGAAACTACTTTTGTCCAATTCTCTGAGATATTTTAGAGTCAGATCTCCTGACTGCTCAAGTTTTTAAATCCATTCTGTTTTAAGGAAATGTTTGTAATAATTTCACAAAATAGAGAGTTGAGCCAGTTTCTCATTTATTTAATATACATATTTTTTTTAAGCCAAGAAATTGTTATTTACATTCCTCCAATAATCAATGTTATAGTATTTGAACACTAAGTCTCTCTCAAGACTGAACATAAACACTTCTTCAAAGCACTTCTTTTTATTTGTTTTATGCAGAAAAAAAATAGTGGGATGATGGATTTATTCAGAGAAAGATCCTCTCAGAAACTGAAGCCAGTAATCCAAAGAAACAAGAAGGCTGACAGGGTGAAAGGAGAGAGAGACAGTCCTGCAAGAAAGACCGAGCTCCTGTTCTTCATGTTTCATCCCTCAGGATCTCATTATTTCCCACCTCTAACACCTTCATGTCAGCGTGCAGCTCTGCGTCCTGCTCGTACCCCAGTGCTGCTCCCCTCCACAGAACAGAGACATTTCCCTCAGAAGCACTGTGGGTTTGCAGGGTTCAGAGCAGAAAATAGATGGAGTATCAACTCTCTAGCATGGCTGAAAGAATCAGGATGACTAAACTCAGCGCTGTTAGTGTAGAGGAGAGTGGCAAAGGAGAGGGAGAGGAGAGAATAGAAACAATAGGATCCCTTACTGTGAGATAAATTAAACCCACTGACTTAACATGCAAAGGACTGTATTATTTCCTAGACACCTCTCTTCAAGTAGGTATCTGGGGAATCCTATAGTGTGAAAAGCACCAATCACTTGTTATAAAATTTAAAAGTTTAATAATAATAATCATAGAAACAATAATAAAAATTAGAGCAATAAAAATTTTGGACAATCAGAGTTAGGATAATAAAAGGATAATAAAAACAAACAAACAAAAAATTACTGATGTCCTAAACTCTAATCCCTTAGGAGCACATCTTAGAGCAAAGGATTGACCCTTAAAAGCAATAGCCTGTTGCATATTCATATATCTCATACATGATGCATAAATTCNTCCATTGCCGCGGTGTCACCCTGATTTTTTCACCTTCTCTTCTGTTCACAGCTTTCATGATTTGGGTTGTTTCTCACGCTCAGGTGCGTAAACACTGGCAAATGTTTACATAAATTCAAGGAAAGTTTTCATTCCTGTTCTTAGAGATATGGACAGCTGATGGACAGTTGTCTTGACCAATGGGATGGGGAGAGGTGTCAACCTTCTCCCCCAATTCCTGGCCTCTGTAGAAATACCATAAAATGGGGTCAGATCATTAAAAATGATACAATTCATGCCTTCTCACCAAAGCGTGTGCGTCTGTGTGTCTGTGTGACGAACAGCATCACCGCGGTGTCCCTCGCCGTACGCCTCCGCACCCCAGCAAGCTCCACACCGCGGGCAGGGCAGAGGACACTCCCCAGAACCTCAGAATCCAGAGAGCAGCTGGGAGATCTCGCTCCTGCATGCGAGAGACTGCGGCTGTGGCAAAGGAGGAGGTGGACTCAGTCAGAGGGCAAAGGCCAAGGCTTTTATTCCCGGCCCTGAGGGGACCTCAGAGCCCCAGGGCAGCGGCTCCAACAGAACCCCAGAGCTGACTGCAGCACTGGCTTTTACACGGGGGAGGTGCGAGGGGGAGGGATACGCTTCCAGCCAGTGAGGGATGACAGGGGAGGAGAACAGGGTTGGAGGAGCATCTAAACAGACAAATGAGAATACCTGGAGAGGGACCTCTTCTGATCCTGGCCTATCACTCTACGCCCCACAGATTCTTCCGGAATCTGGGAGTGGTTGCTGGGTGACAGGCAGGCTTCTGAGGCAGGGGCGGGGGGGAACAGGAGAGGATTGCCAGGGAGGGAAGGAACTTTCCAGCACAGACAATACAAAAGGGGAACAAACCATTAAAATAACCCAACATGAATTGGAGGAGATAAATAACAAAACCCAATATTCTGTCTCTGGAATTTTTCAAGGCCAGCTTGGATGGGGCTCTGAGCAACATGGTCTAGCTGGAATGTGCCCCTACCCACGGAGTGGGCGTTGGATCTAGACAATATTCAAGATCCCTTGACACTGTTCGTCACACAGACACACACGCACTTTGGTGAGAAGGGATGAATTATTTATTTAAGAAGATCTGACTCCATTATACAGTATTTCTACAAAGGCCAGGGATTGGGGGAGAAGGTTGACACCTCTCCCCATCCCATTGGTCAAGACAACTGTCCATCAGCTGTCCATATCTCTAAGAACAGGAATGAAAACTTTCCTTGAATTTATGTAAACATTTGCCAGTGTTTACGCACCTGAGCGTGAGAAACAACCCAAATCATGAAAGCTGTGAACAGAAGAGAAGGTGAAAAAATCAGGGTGAC
>WBMY01009577.1:89048-164711 GCA_013397315.1 Donacobius atricapilla
AAAATTTAAAAGTTTAATAATAATAATCATAGAAACAATAATAAAAATTAGAGCAATAAAAATTTTGGACAATCAGAGTTAGGATAATAAAAGGATAATAAAAACAAACAAACAAAAAATTACTGATGTCCTAAACTCTAATCCCTTAGGAGCACATCTTAGAGCAAAGGATTGACCCTTAAAAGCAATAGCCTGTTGCATATTCATATATCTCATACATGATGCATAAATTCTTTGCAAACTAGAGTTCTTTTCTCATTTTCATCAACTTCTCCCTTTAATCATGATGACACCACCAAGTCTGAAAGATGGTGTCATGGTGTTTGTTTTTTCCTAAAAAGGAAGCAGTGACTCTTGCTGTTATCTCTGTGCAAAAAATTTCTTGGTTATTTCATCCAGTCTTTGTGCTGGTTAAAAGAAAAAAGTATCACATAGCTTCTATTTTAATATTATGCTATAGCCTAAATCACACTACTTAAAATGATTAATACAACATTACTAAAAAAAAATTAATACAACATTACTTTCAAACATAACACTTACAGTATTCATTTTAATATTTGTAAAAAGCCGATCATATAATACGCATTTTTCACATATAGTATATTTTATTTTATACAAGTTTGGTTGACACCAGCTGATGTTTTTGAAGCAAGTTAGGAAGAAATATTTTGCTGCAAGAAGCGGTGAGGCACTGGAACAGTTTTGACCAGTGGAGCTGTGAATGCTCCATTGCCGCGGTGTCACCCTGATTTTTTCACCTTCTCTTCTGTTCACAGCTTTCATGATTTGGGTTGTTTCTCACGCTCAGGTGCGTAAACACTGGCAAATGTTTACATAAATTCAAGGAAAGTTTTCATTCCTGTTCTTAGAGATATGGACAGCTGATGGACAGTTGTCTTGACCAATGGGATGGGGAGAGGTGTCAACCTTCTCCCCCAATCCCTGGCCTCTGTAGAAATACCATAAAATGGGGTCAGATCATTAAAAATGATACAATTCATGCCTTCTCACCAAAGCGTGTGCGTCTGTGTGTCTGTGTGACGAACAGCATCACCGCGGTGTCCCTCGCCGTACGCCTCCGCACCCCAGCAAGCTCCACACCGCGGGCAGGGCAGAGGACACTCCCCAGAACCTCAGAATCCAGAGAGCGGCTGGGAGATCTTGCTCCTGCATGGGAGAGACTGCGGCTGTAGCAAAGGAGGAGGTGGACTCAGTCAGAGGGCAAAGGCCAAGGCTTTTATTCCCGGCCCTGAGGGGACCTCAGAGCCCCAGGGCAGCGGCTCCAACAGAACCCCAGAGCTGACTGCAGCACTGGCTTTTACACGGGGGAGGTGCGAGGGGGAGGGATACGCTCCCAGCCAGTGAGGGATGACAGGGGAGGAGAACAGGGTTGGAGGAGCATCTAAACAGACAAATGAGAATACCTGGAGAGGGACCTCTTCTGATCCTGGCCTATCACTCTACGCCCCACAGATTCTTCCGGAATCTGGGAGTGGTTGCTGGGTGACAGGCAGGCTTCTGAGGCAGGGGCGGGGGGGAACAGGAGAGGATTGCCAGGGAGGGCAGGAACTTTCCAGCACAGACAATACAAAAGGGGAACAAACCATTAAAATAACCCAACATGAATTGGAGGAGATAAATAACAAAACCCAATATTCTGTCTCTGGAATTTTTCAAGGCCAGCTTGGATGGGGCTCTGAGCAACATGGTCTAGCTGGAATGTGCCCCTACCCACGGAGTGGGCGTTGGATCTAGACAATATTCAAGATCCCTTGACACTGTTCGTCACACAGACANGGCCCTGAGGGGACCTCAGAGCCCCAGGGCAGCGGCTCCAACAGAACCCCAGAGCTGACTGCAGCACTGGCTTTTACACGGGGGAGGTGCGAGGGGGAGGGATACGCTTCCAGCCAGTGAGGGATGACAGGGGAGGAGAACAGGGTTGGAGGAGCATCTAAACAGACAAATGAGAATACCTGGAGAGGGACCTCTTCTGATCCTGGCCTATCACTCTACGCCCCACAGATTCTTCCGGAATCTGGGAGTGGTTGCTGGGTGACAGGCAGGCTTCTGAGGCAGGGGCGGGGGGGAACAGGAGAGGATTGCCAGGGAGGGAAGGAACTTTCCAGCACAGACAATACAAAAGGGGAACAAACCATTAAAATAACCCAACATGAATTGGAGGAGATAAATAACAAAACCCAATATTCTGTCTCTGGAATTTTTCAAGGCCAGCTTGGATGGGGCTCTGAGCAACATGGTCTAGCTGGAATGTGCCCCTACCCACGGAGTGGGCGTTGGATCTAGACAATATTCAAGATCCCTTGACACTGTTCGTCACACAGACACACACGCACTTTGGTGAGAAGGGATGAATTATTTATTTAAGAAGATCTGACTCCATTATACAGTATTTCTACAAAGGCCAGGGATTGGGGGAGAAGGTTGACACCTCTCCCCATCCCATTGGTCAAGATAACTGTCCATCAGCTGTCCATATCTCTAAGAACAGGAATGAAAACTCTTCTTGAATTTATGAGAAACATTGCCAGTGTTTACACACCTGAGCATGAGAACAAACCCAAACCATGCAACTGTGAAACAGAAGAGAAGGTGAAAAAATCAGGGTGACAATCCCTTTCAACCTAAACTATTCTATGCTTCTAGGAACTCCAGCAAAGCCATAAAACAATTCCTTCTCTCCATAAAAAGTTGAGAGGAAGACATGCATTTTGAGGCTTCACATCTCATCAGCTTGAAAAATCAACCCCTCATGCCTAAGAGCACAGAGCTTTGCCCTACACTCTTGAATCCTGCGATTCTGTGGTTATTAATAGAACACATGAAATTATCCTGAAGTTGATGCACACACCTGGTAAGGAAGGTCATTTATGATTTGCCAAGACCTTTAACAGGCCAAAATAAAATCTTTAAAGTAATAAAGTGCATAAAACACGACAGCAATCTCCTTGGCTCCTGAGACCAGCAAAAGTAGTTTCTATTTCTAGGCACTGTTAAGAACTGCTTTGTAATTTCCACTCTCATTAGTCAGAAGAAGGGGAGAAAATTTACAGAAAAACTGTAAACCATAAAGGAACAAGTCTTTTCACTTATTTCTGTTGCTGCCATTCTTTTCAGTGCTGTTAAAATCACACATATGAAAGGGTGTTTCTCTGATTTAACACCAAATTTCTTCCATGCACTTTTTTTGGTGAGTGAAGCTGTTGGGTAGGAATGGTGTCTGCTCCCTTCATAATCAATGCAGCACTGATTATGTGTGTTGGTGACACACTTAATCTCATTCTGAGTTTCTGGATAATCTTATAAAGCCAAAATAATCCTTGTGACATTAACGTGGTGATTCCAGATTCCCAGATAATTAAATTAAGACTGTGTGGCAATGATATTGAAGAAATAGGGACAATTCTCTTGAAATAAATTATCTGATCTTTCAATTTGTTTAGCTTAATCAAAATTAGCAAATTTCAATGCCTACATTGTACTCAAAAGCTTGATCAGAGATATTTTTTTATCACCCATTCTTTCAGAAATGTGGGTTAGGTATGGGATTTTCCCCCTAGAGGGCTACATTATAGACATTGTTTCCAAAAATAAAGCATTTCTCTTGGGCTCCTTTGTCCTTCTTTAGCTCTGTATCACAGCGGAGACTTGTTATATTTTTTTCTGTTCTCAAGAAACATCTTACAACTTCTCATGGCATATCTGAGCTGAATGTTGACTTCTGAAGCTTCTGCCAGAAGACGTTTAATAATACTGTTGCTCCCAGAGAATCCATGCCCTGGCAGGTTCTGACAAGGTGCAAAATACCGGACAGGTGTGAATTTACCATCTGCACTTCCCCTGCAAAACTGAGCCAGTGTCTGTAGGAATTAGCTAAAGAGAAAACCTTGAGAGGGAAAGTCATAGTGTACCTTGTTCTTGGAGCATTTCCTTGCTGGGTAGCAAAACAGCGATAGAGCACTGCTAGAAGCCTGTGTATCTTTGTTTCCCTGTCTTTATAAAACCCATATAACAAATAAAATCTTGAGGTTGGTTTGTTGACATTCAGTGCAGACATTTGATAATACAAGCTCACATAACCCTGTATTGTCCTACAAGACAGCAGAAGAACTTTCTCATTTTGGCATTACCATCTTTCAGACTGGTGCCAGTTAAATCTGAACCAAATAAGTCATAGGAGAAAGGAACTACTAAAAATTAATCTATTCTTGACTATGGGGAATTGTGGCTGGAAAAATAGTCTGAGGGTCTAAATATTTGGTACTTTCTCTCTCTGTTAATAACTTATCCTAGTAATTAACTACAGCCAAATTCCTTGAGTGCCTTATTTTAGAGATTGCTATTCTAAAACAAACAAACAAACAAACAAATAAACAAATAAATAGCTTGGCCTCAGGAATAGAATACAGAGCAGCTAATTTAGGCACATGCAGTCAACAACGATATACTCAATAATTCCAAATACTCATTTATCACCATAAATGATGATAGCTAAGTCTGAAGAGTGAATTTAAGTGAAAACAGTCATATAATTGAAAATTTTACTTTGTGATAGGGTACAGGAATTACCTGGCAGACAGGAAAGCATCTCACCAAACAATTAATTCATGAGAGAATGAGAATGCGAACTACATGTCTGTTCACTGGGAATTAAGAACTTCATGTCTCTCTCTGACAGGTGGTACTTCCCAGGGAGGTAAATATAGCATTCTTTTACACTACAGTAGTAAATTAGTGGTCCAGGAATAGGGAAGCAAATCCTAAATATCAGCAAATCCTGAGAAACTAAACAGTCCTGAACATCAGGAAATTTTTAATGTAAAACCCTCTTAAGTTGCTTTACATTCTCCTGGCCAGAAAATAATTTAAATTTGGAGAAGGCAGGAAAGGGAGAGGATTTTCTGTTATTAATGATGAAACTAAACTCTTGCACAAGCACTTATTTAGAGCCTAAGACCAAGAGTTTGAAGGATTTCCTCTCAACTTCTTCCTTGGAGACTGGTCCTGATGATTTGGATATTCTTAGTCTCATCTTTACTTTGGTGGGTAATTCACTGTTCCACAAAACCCCCACAATTACAGGACAATTTAGGATGGGAGGGTCCTTCAAGATGTCATCTGGTTTGACTCTCCACTCAGAACAGATAAATTTCACAGCAGGTCTGGCTGCCCAGGTCCTCTCCAGCAGTGTTTGGAACATCTGCAGTGATGGATATTCTAAAGTAGCTTTGGTAAACTTGCTCCTGCTTTTGTCCATTGGCAGCAATCACCTGGACTGAAGAGGTACAGGAACAATTCATGTAATAAAGTCTCCCAAGGATTCTCCATGGGAAGGTGACATCTTGAAAAATTAATGGTCACAATACTTTGCAAAATGACTAGCTCATGCCAAGAGACAATAAAAACAGCTAGATTTTCCAAAATAAATAAATAAATAAATAAATCCTAAATGAAACTCAAAAAAATGCCCACAAAAATACTAATGATCTAAGATTTTTTATAATGACCTTTGGCAGTAACATTTCCAGTGTCTAACCAGTTCTCCTCACACTTTGTCCCTGGAGAAGCAGTGAGTTCTTCCCAGATGTATTAACTCTTAGAAATATATCAGACTTTTTGAAAACTTCAGCTTCAAGATCTTTTTCCCTGTTGCATTTGCTTTTAAGGTTGTTGTGATAGAAAAGGAAATGCCAAACCCCTTGCAGGCAGGTAAACCACTGAATTCAGAGTCATGGTGCATCTGACCCCTGCTTTGTGCCCACAAATGACAGTTCTTCAAATATTTGCCTTGTTTATGGGTCAAATGGGAAGTTTCCTATGTCAAGGAATCACAGTGCCACATATTATACCTGCAGGAAGAAAAGGTCAGTGTTAGAAACAGGAGTTTAGTATAACAAACATCACAGAACTCTGTGACTTCTAAAGTAAGACCCTGCTGAAGAAAAGAATATGTTCCCCAGGAGCTCCTTGATGCCAACTGTGGCACCAAAGATGGTTGTTAACTGTCATGTGAGAACTGAACTTTTCCATAGGTTAGACTCCTCTCTGTGGCACCCAGTGACAGGAAAAAGGGCAATGGGCACAAGCTGTAAATATAAATACATTGTGGTTTTATTATTTATTTAAAGAAAACACTGAATAAGTCTTTTTTCTCACTGGAAACATAAATAAAGTAGTTTCAGTAAAATACCAAGTTATATCCCTTTGACTTATATCTGACAGATAAAATGTGTAAACCTTATTGTCTTCTTCAGGCCACAAGCAACAGGTTATTATTTTCTTAAAACATAAATATACTCCACAGTATTTTCTTCAATGATGGCTTCATAGAGGAAAAGAGTTTTAATTTAACTGGTGACATGGATAGTGACAAAACATCCACTATCTGGAGACAATACTGAGCCAATATTTGAACGTGTTTGATTTTTTTAATGTTATACACATGTTCCCACAGGTCCCTGGTAAGAAATTAGGGCATAGATGAGGAATTCACTTACCTGGATATTGTCCAGTAACTGCTCTTCCAGTTGAAATATTTTGGTGATTAGTTGACTAAAGTCAGCCAGCTGAATCTCACTGTTTTTAATTGCTGTTGCCTTGAAGATGTAGAAAATAAAAACAAATTATCTCTAGTATCACACTGAGGCTGCACATTAATGTCTTCTAGGGATTTTTGCATTTTTATTCTATTTACAGTAATGCAAACAGAACAAAAACAAAACAAAACAAAAAAAACTGATGTTGAGGTGTGCCCAATCAGTTATTGTGACAGAAATTTCTTTGTCAGTTGTTATAAACTGTCCTCATCTTTACGATTCAATAGTAATTCACACAGGAAATTAATGTAGAACCTCATTTATGTACAATGGGGTTATATCTTCTGAAGCTTGCAAAGTTACCAGATTGATCAGTAGCATGAAGGACACTGAGAAGAAGCCTCTGGAGAAACTTTATATGGTTTGTGTGTCTCAGATTTTGACAAACTTGGTACAGTACAACTGGAAGAGAATCTGCAACTCACAGCCAGGGTAGACCTGGTGTTGCCCAGCCATAAATATTAGAATTTAGACATCCAGTTTAAGTTATTCAGTCTCCTTTGATGAGGAACAGCTACTATCAGGAGCTATTAATCAAAAGCTATGATATCCAAGATAATAAGGACAAATTAACCTCTAGGGGTCCGGTTCTCTGCACATGTATTAGAGGGACTATGAAGATTAGCTTAGACTAGATGTTTAAATTCTGGAAACGTTCTCTTACATCAGATGAATCCTAATTTAAATTTAAAATTAAAAAGAACCAAAAAAAAAAAAAAAAAAAAAGAAAATGAAAACAAACAAAACCCCACCCCAAAACACAAAAAAATCCAAGTAAATGCTAAAAACCAACAACTAACAAATAAACAACAACCACAACAAAAAACACAAAACATCCTGCTCCAAAACCTAGAGTTTGCATATATTGAACACATTAATATTCCTAAAACAATTTCTTTGATTTTAGACTAGATTGGTACAAATTACATTCTTTCAGAACTAATAAAATATATGGTCAACTTGGCTTTTCTGCAATCAAAAGAATAGTTGAACTGTTAATCAGACTTCATTTGTTCATCACCAGAAAAATCTATCTGATTTTAAAGGGCAACAGTGTGCACTGATTTAGAAAAGCCTGTGAAAATAAGACCAGGTGGTATAAGTAAGGGCTTTAACTGTTGAGGAAGGTATACTCCTCTTTATGTCCTAAAGATAAAAAGGTGTCTAGGCATCTAAGCTGAATATTGATTGAATTTTTAATTACTTAGAAATATTTTTATTATTTAGTTGTGGGTAGGGGAGGGAGAAATGCAAAAGACCTCCTCCCCACCAAAAAAATGACCCACACCACAGCCAAACAACCCCAAGAGCTTCAGAAAATCTGTGTCTGATCAATTTTAAAGCTTGTAATAAATTTAGTAATTGGGCATTCTTTCCTATCCTGCAGAAAATGCCTTTTGGTGCAATTAAATGGCTCAACATTCAGAAACCCAGACCTACCAGTCTTTTCAGCTTGTGACAGCCAGTCATGTGTGAGAAAGGTCAGTCATGTAAAAGAAATTAAATGAGTTCTGCAAGGATTTAACTGGAATTGATGCAAAGCTCTCCAAACAGGAAAGGTGATGAAAAGTTCAAAGTCAGATGCAAGAGAAGATGCTCATTAACATCCACATCTCTTGGTCACAAACACCAAACTCATCTGTATGGCAGGACTGTGTACTTAATGATGTGATCAAAAGCGATAGTCATGAGAGAAAAATGTGCTCCATCCCACCCTAGCACTATATATTGCAAATTCTGCCAATATTCCTGGAAAGAATAAGAAAATATTCATATCTGCAGGAGGATTTTATTAAAGGAAGAAATGCATTTATGAGAATAGTTGTTACCTGCTGAATATAATACAGCTGCTATTATTTCAGTGTTCAAAAAAAACAAAACATACTCTAGTACCTCTCTGAAAACTTTTTAACATCAGAGAAAACTTTTAACATTAGAAAGGAGAGGTAATACTAGGAATATTAATAATAACTCACTGACTTGAAGAGGCATTTCAATAACATTGCATTCTTGTATATGTACTGAGTACAATAAAGCTTCACAGTTGAAGTGCTCAGAAATGAAGATAGCCAAGTTAATTCACCTAATTACAAAAGAGATCTCTTCAAGCAAATCCTAAGAAATTTATGAGTAAAAATCTAATAGTTCTTCCTATGATGCTTTAATTTAAATAATACTCATTTCTGGTTTTATAATTTATTAAACAAATAGGCAGATTTATGTTTATAATTCTCTGCTCTGAATTTTTTTACTTTGTAGGCACAGGTAGTTGAATCAGAGCACACAGAGGTGAAACTTTCCAAAGCAGAGAAGACACGTCACAAGAGCTGGTGAACAACTTGCCAGCATTAAATATTTAATTACAATATCTCTGGTCAAGGTACCTGCATGGCTCTGGTAAGTGAAGGACAGGCACTGGTATCAACAGCTCAGATGACAATTGGAAGAGCACTAAGGGGATGGTCGAGTCTTCACCTTCCAGCTAAAGAGACAAGCAGAGCTACCCCAGAGCTGCAAGAAGAGGGACTGGTGATTTAAGAATGTCAATCTATGTTACACCCAGCTCACTGCTAAAGATAGATGTCCCTTCTGGTCAAGAGCCTCAGCTTGAGAGAGTTGGTTTACCCAGAGAAGGGCTGATTCATTGTTATGGACTATACATGAAAAAAATCCAGCAACCCCCTCCAAGACAATACAGAATCCTCATCTCAGTTCTGGCATTTTACTCAAGTCAATGATTTTACTCCGTGAAGAGTAAGATAAAAAGCACTTCCCAGCATCCAAAAAATTTACTGGTCTAGAGTTGATACTGTTATTTCTCATAAGATAATGACTTTCTAATGACTGACGGATACAACAACAAAGAAACCTTCTTCTTGTGTGGTATTCAGTCTAACACACTTCATTCTTGATTTTTTTTACTCTATTTTTATCCCTTTTTTTACCTGTGCAGAGATGGTTTCATGAGATACTTTCCTCCCCCCGTGTGAAATAATGACAAAAGAAACAGCTTCTGAAGAATAAGATCCAGAATTATTCACAAATGATGGGTGATATCGACCCAGGTATGAACACTGAGGTCAGGAGCAGTTCCTCGTGTCCTAGTGGCATGAGCTGAGTACAGGAGGGCTTTGTTTGTTTAGATGCTGCTGAAGTAAGTAAAAAAAATAATCTAATTATTACTTTCAATAGGTTTATTTCTTCTTCTGCATTTTTTTCATTATTCTTTTTACTTTCTTTAAGATTCTGCTTAATTTCCTCTCAACATCTCTACCTATAGCTTGATTGGAAGACAAGAACATGTAATTATTTGATCACTTTTCATTTCAGCTGATTAAATGAAAAAGGAAGTCTTTTCTTGGGTTAAAGGTTATTACAATGCATAATTAATTGTCCAATATCATCATAATCAACAACTTTCCAGTTTCAGCATCTTTGCATCTACCAAGGGAAAGGTGGTGTTAAATAAGGGTGTTTAATCAACGGTGCATGATTTGCCAGAAATGGATTTCTCTAAAGGAGCATTCAAGCAGTTATTAGGAAATGTGCTGAAGTGAAACCACCCTCCTCTAAGCACACTGGATTACACTGGTTTGCTGGGAATAAAGTTACATTTTATTGAACAAAACATTTCAGTCACAAGTTCCATCTCCATCTGCTTAATGAATTGAAATGTCACAAAAATTTGAAGAGGCAGCCCAGGAAAACAGAAATGTAATTTAATGCAACAAAAATCATTTGCTGGCCAACTGTACAGTATCAATGGGATTCCAGACAAAACATTTAGATTATGGCGGTTGTTACAAAAAAAAATATTGAACTTGTCCAGTGAGTCAGATATTTAAAAGAAGATTTTCTAAAAAATATCGCAGGAAAAGAAACTTTTCACAGGCTTCTAGATGACCTACTGGCAAAGCAGTAAATCTAATTACTGTAAGAAATGGAACTGAAAGGCATCTCTGCATCTTTAATGCAATCAGGAAAACATATCCAGCATAACTTCCAAAAAATCACCAAAAATTTGAGTCTGTTTGATACATATGTGCAAACTGGTTAAACTCTTCTATCAGTTCCTGTTATTTATCTCATTGTCTCTGTATTTTTGGATGCAATAACTCAATTTACTGCATCTGGAATATCCCCAGACACCATTAAGTGGACACCCACTCTGTTTTCCTTTTCTCAATTCCCTGACACAGATAATATTTTATATGTAGCACATGCAAGCTGGCTGGTGATTGTAGAGGGAAGTTTCCTCAGGAAAAAAGAGAACCCTGGAAAAGTGCCTTGGGAAACCCCCTCTGCAGTACCATAAGCAAAAGGCTGATTGACACACTCTCTATGCAAATTGTTACTAGAAAATTCTCCATTCTCTTTGTTATCATAGGTTGATTTTTTGTGTAAGAATTTTAATATTCCGAATCGTTGTCCCCATTGGACCCTTCCCTCAGAACCCACCTTAACTCCCCACCCACACAGGGATGCATAAGTACTCCTGTCTGAGCCTAAACTCCACCTTTGACCTTGTGCCTTTTGCCCCTTTGATCCAGTTCGCTCCAATACAGTGGATGCCTTATTGTTTGTTATTTGTGTGTTATTAAAATTATTTTTCAGACAATGGATTGAAGTTGTCTCTCTCCATTTAAGTTGCCAATCGGGCTGAGTGTTGAGGAAACTCAAAAGGGTCTTAGTCTGGGCATAGACCCCAGGAAATTTGAGGTGATGTACCTCCTCTCTCCTTTTCTCTTCTTTCCCTTTTCAGATCACTTAGTAATGTAAGTATTTACATATTGTCTCTTACCTGTCTATTAATTGAATTTTAGCCCACCCTCAAAATTCAACTGCAGGAATGCAGAGAGGAAAAGATGCATTTCTAAACCACAATGTGATGGGAGTGGGTTGTGCATGTGATCATCCAACACATCCCCTGGCACAGCTTTGGCCTGTGACAACAAACCTGCACAAGGTACGTGCTTGCTACCAATGTGCACGGACAAGTCCATGCACTTCAGGTAGAATGAGTTTCCGTCTGGCAATAAAAACCATGCCACAGCATTTTCCCTCTGTTCCACAGACTGCTTCTATTTGCTAACACAGGAGTAAAGAAATAGCAGTTCTTAGGGACTTTTGAATATAACCATAAATAGTATGATGTAATGCGTCCGTGAAGATGACATTTTGATCTTATGCTGGAATCTTTACCTTTTTTATCAAAACAAAGATAAGCAAATTTATTCAGATCCTTGATTACCAGGGATGGAATTCTGTAACTAAATGTGCAAAAAAATAGTGTATGATGTAGGCACAGGCAATACTTAGCCACAAAAGACAAGGAATCAAAGTTTAAGAGTTTATGGAGAGAAAAGGAAAAAAGAAATTAAAAAACAATGGAAAGGGTGATGGAGACCAACATCATTCTGGCACTTTCATGACAAGATAATTTAAATATGCAACTGTGGTTGGATTAGAGTGTACTCTTTTCTGGGTAAAAAAAAATAACTGTCTGGATGGCCAGGCCCAGAGAGTACTGCTGAATCATAGAATCTCAGATTATGCTCAGTTGGTGGCCAGTCACAAGTGGTTTTCCCCAGGATTAAGTGTTGGGGCCAGTTCTCTTAAATATCCTCATCAGTGATCTGGATGAGGGGCTGGAGGGCGCACACAGGAATTCTGAAAACAACACCAAATTGGGAAAGAGTGAAATTGAAAGGATTGTCAAGCACTGGAAGAGCTGCCTAGGGAAGTGTCTGATCACCACCCCTGGAGATCATAGAATCACAAAATCCTATTTAAAAGGTGTGTACGTGTGGTGCTCAGGAACGTGGTTTAGTACTGGACTTCTTAGTGTTAGATTTACAGTTGGACTGGTTGGTTTTAAGAGTCTTTTCCAATGTAAATGCTTCTATGACTCCAGATGATACTTGTAGGTCCCTTCCAAGTAAAATATTCTATTAGTGTGGTCTAGCCTAGTGCAAAAATGACCATTTGGATCTTAAGAATAACATAATTTGAGGAGCATCTGGAAGTGTGTGAGTAGTTTATAAGGTCCTTAGGAAACTTTCAAACCTTCACACTCCTTAGAGAGAGAGCTGGGATCTTTACCCTAGGGGTCTATAAGCATATAATGATCTTTCAATTTTCATCTAGTCATTTTATTGGTCCTGCTTTCTTACCTCTAAGGCCTCTTGACCTCTGTAAAACTTGCAGACTTTATTCTGAACTTGGACCTTCAACTGAAAAATCTGAGGTAATTTTCTATGTGCATCCATGACTATAATTTTGGAGAGCAATGAAATGAAATCTTTTGGCTGCTGCAGTCCGCAGTGTGTCAGGCTAGCTCAGGTCTGAATCTACCACATTCTCCCTCAATCTGTGTACCATCTTCCTTACTTCAAACTGAGACAGCAGTTAAGCAACATCTGCATGAATTTCCAGTGCAATCAGAACATAAGCAACTGAATTAACTGTAATAACACTTAATTATGTGCTTACAATGATAAGCATGCCTCAATGCTGCTCTAGCTGAAGACAGTCTGGAGCTCAGACCTCAACGTCTGCCTCTGCCATTCAGGCTGTCTGCTTCAGTTTACTCATTTATAGGACAGAACCTTTGTCTATATGACAGACAGGCTTATTCAATAAATATTTGAAGCTGCTAGGGGATTCTTGGATGAAAATCATTATAATACAAAAATAGAAAAAAATTTCTTTTTATATAATCTTTTGGTTTTCAAATGAACGCTGAAAGAACATTCCATGTTCAGATAAAAGCTGAATGAGTATAATTGTAAATGGTCAAAAAGCCCACTAGGACAGAACAATTTCTTTAATGTGATAATACCTAACAAAACTTCCTAAAACTTTCAATTAACTTTTCCCCATAGAAAATATCTGAAGCTACATGTAATAAGCAGCATTATTATTCTGTACTGGATAAAATTTAAATCCTGGTAGTTTAGTTCCTTTTTATATATCTGGAGACAGATTCAGGGGAGGTCTATTTGTTTGATTGTTTGTGGTAAAATCCATTAGAGTTGTCAACATTTTAAAATCCCCCTCTTTCCCCCTAATACAAATTGTATTTTTATTAAAAAGTTTTCTGCTTTTTAGGATTGAATTTTTTAAAATAAAACCCCACCTGTATATAAACTAGTGGATTTACACCCTAACAATTGCAAATCCTTTATAGATTCGGTTAAAGCTATTTTCTTATTGGACTGGCAGTTACAACACCAGGATTTCTGTTTGCAGTTGAAAGACATTTCATAAATGATAATTTGCCAGTATAGTCAGAGTGAAATCTTGAATTTGCTCCTGTTTTATCATATAATATGACTCTGAGCAGGTCCTCCTTCCTTACCTTTCTGAAGAAAGAAATTGTTCTCTCAAAGTCAAATACCATAATAGCTGTTATATAACTTTTATCATTTAGATAAATAGAAGACTTTTGCCTACTCTTCATTCTTATTTATGAAGTCAATACAATTTCACAGTGGTGCACCACAACTTAACAGGAGCTTTTGGATGTTTACTTAAACTCCTGCAGGGTGGGGTTTTTTTCCCTTAGCGTAATTTCATTTATTTCTTTAACATTCTGTGTTTCTGCAAAATTCCCCACCTCAAATCAGCAGGTTCCTGCACGTTTCCTTTTTGTGCCAATAGTGCCCAACAAAAAAATAAAAAGCAACCCAGACCTTTCTTTTCACTGGAAATACACTGCATGGAAATACATTCAGAATATACAGTGACAATATTAAGTGTTCAAGCCCCAAGTTTCCATGATTTCATCTTGAATGTGTCACACCTCTAATCAAGGCAATTTAAACCTTTGACTGTAACACAGGATAATTTTTTGATTGAACTAAATACACATAACAGTATTAGCAATGGCTGTATAAAGTGACTCTTCTGTACTGCCTCTGATGAAGATTTCTTCCTCTTTTGAAAAAATAAATTGACGACATTACTCATCTTTTCCTTTTTTTTTTTTCTTATTTTCTTACCTGTTTGTTTTCTAGTAAACAACTTCATATATGCAAAACCTCACAAACAGTTTCAGGAATGATTAAGATAGGAATCATATTTAATATCTCCATCTTAACATCCAAGTGGAATTCATTGTCATATATATTTTCAGCTATTTTTGAGGGATTAACCAAAATAATCAGTAAATACAGAAGTTCCCAAGGAAGAAAGATCGGAAAACACTGTGAGATACATTAAATTCCTTTAAATGGTGGTTTTGTTTTCTGTTGGGTTTGTTTGGTTTTTTGTTTGTTGTAATAAAGGAATAGGAAAGCTTTCTGTCTTGTTTCTCTTTTATAATTTTTGGGGGGTTTTGGCAAATAAAAGAAGCCACTCAAAAATGTACAGAGAATGCTGCTATGGGACATCATCTTCCAGAACTGCAATGTATAAGAAATGCACATGTAGGGCTTTCAAATTCTTGACAGCTACTGCTTAATAGGAATGATGGTCCAAGGAGCTGTTCTTGCTCCTCTACATGACACATCTCTGAAATGGTTTAGGCTAGCCAACCCTTTAAAGTTACTCTTCATCCACGTGAAGGTAGACTGGCACAGTTAGCACTGGTGAAGTTCTAGATGTCTAAAATGCATGGCAAACACTCAAAGGTTTGTTGTGATGGCTGCCATTCCCTTCAAGAGAGCATATTCTCTTCCCATAATTCATTTTGTAACTCTTGGTAAATTCCAGACCAAAAATGTTTACTGTGTCACCTGAATAATGGTTCTGTGTGCATGAACAACTGTTCTTAATGCTATGGTGCAATGGGGAAATATAAATTTAATCTGGATGAGATCTGATCACATGATTACATATTTTACAAATTAGTCAATGTGTATTAATGACGTTCATGCCATGGTAAAACAGTTTTCTGACCTCCTATATTTATAGGTAGATATTAATAATTCATGAAACTCCTATTTTATGATACCATATCCAGATCACTGGAGTGGGTTTAACTTGTCTTCCTGTGTCTATAAGGCAGTACTGAGACTAGAGCTAGGTACGTCAGTCTTCCTTTAAAGCCAAAGAAGAGGAATATATATGTCAAGGCTACAATTAATCTGATTTATTATGGAAGTCTACTTTAGTATGAGATTGACTGTACCAATCATGTGTTTCTCTTAACTATAAAGGAGAAACCAAGACTCAGTTAGATCTAGTTATCTATAAGGTTCATATATCTTTGGCCAATTGAATCCCACATCAACCTTATTATTGTGGTACATTTTCTTCCCCACTACCAGAGGTCAATTGTTCCAGAGTGACATGTGTTGTTAATTCAGGTTTATCTGCATTGTCATTAAAATAGGAAAACTTCAAAGCAATGTAAGCCATTGAAAGCATATCTAGAGCCATCAGTTATCAATGAATGGAATAAATGGTTCGTGATTTATAGTGTTTTCTTTCTTCCCTGACTTCTGTTAGAAAGGAAAACTTTTTTTTTTAAATAATGAAGGGGCAATTGCAAAGAATAAGATTAAGCATACAACATTTTCCAGTGACAAAGGAAGACAGAGGTTATATTTTGTTACCCATCTTATTGCTGCACTCCGTTTTTTTGCTGTGCAACAATTATAAATTTGGTATTTTACTGAATATCTCCACTCTCACTTACAGAGATATTGACATAAACAGTGATTAAAACAAGTTTCCAGATGGACTAGTAGTCAAACCTCTTTGACTGTGGCTTGCCAGCCTTCCATCTTGGGCCACACCACCAAAACCAGCATCCAGTTTTGAGCAGGATTGTGTCTGGTAAAAAATGATTCAAAGCCTGTGACCAAAGAGATAAGCTTGAGTTTCACAGCTGCTCTGTGTACTGGATGGAACACGTTGGCTTCTCAGCCAGTGAAAAGAATCAAACACTTTTTTCTGGCATCCCAGACCCTAAGTGCCTGCTAGCTCACATCATAGATGGAGTGGTAGGATGAGCAGCTGCTGGCACACTGGGAATATAGCAGATCAAGTTTCACCCCCCTGATTCTAAATAAGTTTCAGTTTAATATTCCCTGCAACTGAAATGTTGCCAAACACATCAAGAATTGGCCTCAGGGAAAAAATGTTGCCCCTGATACTTTCAGAGGGATACATACAGGTAGTCAAAAACTGTCTTGCCTCTCTCCACAAGGTTTTATGGTGAGGATGCTAAAAAGCTGCAGGACATAGCAATACTCAGTCCACCTGAACCACAGCCTCAATCAATATTATGATGACCCCTGATCAATTGGATGCCCTTGTGGGGGTCTGTAATGGTTTACCTCATAAGTCACCTACAGGTACAAATATACAGAGACAGCACAGGACTTTTCTAAATTCTTAATTCCAAGTACGCTGCTGAGATTTCAGATAATTCTTTTACCTATATTAGGAAAAAAACAGAGCCTCATAAACAACAACAACAACAACAACAAAAAAAGAAAAGTAGCAAATGACACCAACACAAACTAATATTCAATAAGTTTTCTATGTTAGGGGTCTGAGTAAAACGGTTTATGCAATGTGGGTTTTTTGTTAGTGCTTAAATGGGCTGCTGTAGTTAAGGAATTGCCAGGTAATGTCTTAATTCATTACGGATTGTAGGATAAAAGCTTATTTGATGGATGAATCAGAACAGCTTCCTTATTAAAAGAATATAAAAAATGAAGACTCAAAGTGGAAGAGCTTTAACCTTTATGGAATTGGGCTTTTGTTACTTTTTCTACATTTGTGAGTAATGAGCTCTTTCTTGAAAAGAGGAGGTTTTTCTATAGATCAAAGGCTGTATTTATGAAGACCCTTGGTAGAAAAGGGGAACTAGGAAAGACAGTGTGCAAATTAACTATGCACATGCATATCATTAATAGTATTAGTTATTTAAGTACAGGAGGGATTGCTTAACTGTTTTTAGAGATGTTTAATTAATCAATTGTTATAAATAAAGAAAAGAAATGGAAATTGCCTCAGAGCAAGCAGAAGTGCAATCTGAGGCCAATACTAATAATTTAATCTGATTTAACATTAGCAGTGATTTTGGAATTCCATGCAATGACTTTTCCATTACGTCAGACAACAGCAAATTACCCTGCTTTAGAAAAGGCTCTTTACCTTGTAAGAAGTAGAGATGAGTGGAGAAATTAGGCAGTCCTTTGTTAGATGTCATTTCCTTGTCTCAGCCATGATATGAGGGCTTATTTCCATTTTGAAGTTTACAGAATTTACCTTTGGAGTCTTGATTTTATTGTTATGTGCTTCACACAGCGGAGTTAAAGGACACTGTGTGAGAGATACAGATGCCCAAACATAAGTGTCTATCATTTAGGATGTTCAGTGTCACCACTACCTGCTGCTGTAGATCAGCTCAGGTCTCCTAGAGGCCCTGTCACACCTTCCACTAGGATATTTTGGATTACAAAATATTTCCTATGCACTATGCTTAGAAAACTGAAACTAACCCTTTATTAGCTAGCTGAAGACCATCCTGTTCCTCAGAACCTTTCTGTCCTTCAACTTTCTTTAGCCTTAACATTTATAATTAAAGCTTGTTTTTCACCAAGCCTGGTCATAAGCTGCTGTTCCTCAGTAGATAAGTTTATACCACTCGAAATTCAAGTGCATATCCTGAAAGGAGAATTCTGCTCTGAACCATAATGACAAGCTTATTACAAACAGAGTAGTAGAAGAAAACTCATTTAAGTTTCAACAAAGGGAGGAACTAAACCAGTTCTTGTTTCTTGACTTCAAATCAAAAAAATTAATTTCATCTTTGTGGAAGTAATGATATGAGGGTGTGTGTTACATGGGCTAAATCCTTAGCAATTGAATTAACCAAAATCCTTAGCAATTCACTTAACCAAGAGGTGGTCTTGGACACTGGGGCTTGGTTGTTCTTGCCATTATACTGTTCCCACTGTCTGTGGCATCACTGTGACGTCTGCAAACTGCCACTGTCTCGGAGAGACCACAGATATGGTTGCAGATAAGAAGGTCCAGTGACCAGTCCCATGGAGTCATGGAATCATAGAACAGCTTGGATTGGAAAGGACCATTAAAGATCGCTCAGTTCCAATTTCCCTGCCATGGGCAGGGGCACCTTCCACTAGACCAGGTTGCTCAGCCTGGCCTGGAACACTTCTAGGGATGGGATGTCCACCATTTCTTTGAACAACCTGTTCCTGTACTTCATCACCCTCACAGTAAAGGATTTCTTCCTAATACCTAATCTGAACCTATTCTCTGACAGTTTAAAGCAATCTCCCCTTGTCCTGTAACTCCATGCTCTTGTAAGAGATCCCTCTCTGTCTTTCTCATAGGTTCTTTCAGGTACTGCAAGGCTGCAATTATGTCACCCAAAAGCCTTCTCTTTTCCCAGCTGAACAATGGCAATTCTGTCAGCCTTTTCTCAAAGGAGAGGAGCTCCATCCCTCTAATCAGCTTGGTGGCTTCCTCTGCACTCAGTGCAAGAGGTGTCTGTTCCTCCTGTGCTGGGGCCCCAGAGCTGGATGAAGCACTCCAGGTGAAGTCACCAGAGAGCAGAGAACTGGGGTACAACCACCTCCCTCATTTTAGAGATTAGGAGAATCTAGCAGTAAATAAATTGACTTTCTGTCCTATGAGCTGCTATGTCTGAGACTGTTTCTAGGCATGTTGAACCTACCATAATAATATATCGAGACTCTGATTTTTCTAACTGATATAGGCTTCTTGAAGTAAAGAAATTGCTGGGGGATCCTTACAGACCAGACACTGACACTGAAACATGTCCTTCGCTGTTTCAGTACCCAGTCTGTGACCTCAAATTAGAGCAGATACAGCTCATGCCTGTGTCAGGAAAGGATCAAACCAAGTCTGATGCTAAGTGTTGCAAGCCCAAGGATGGTGAATGGCAGTAATCATCATGGAACAGTGCTGTCTAAGCTGAAAGACTGTGCACAAAGTCAAGTGCTCAAATGACTTTCTAAATGTGAGGATGAAAATTGGGTGGAGTTTTGTTTGTTTGTCTTCTTATATTTGCTGGCTGAAAACCTAGACAATTTAAGACTGCCTCAAATGATGCTACACTGATGGAACTGAAACTCAAAACATGGGAAAATCCTCATTTTCAGCTATTGTGGAACCATCTTTTGGACACTGTTTGATGGTGAGCCATCAGAGGTTGTGAGTGTTGTTTTCAGCAGAGCTGCTGCAGCACAAGGCTTCTTCCATGAGCATAGCACCTCTTAGCAACCAAAATATGTTCCTGTGTAAAAACAGATTGAAACTTTCTGTAAGCAAAGAATCATCATATAGGAATTTACATTTTTATCAACGAGGAGGTGTTTCATCCTTTAACTTATGCCACATTATTATAAATACAGTCCCTTGTTTTGTATAGATAGCATTAGGCTGTGATACTGCTTAAAGAAGAAATATTATCCTGTTTTTGAACTACAAAGCCATTCAAATCCCTTTTCAACTGATAATCTCAGTGCCATTTAATTTAGCAGTTGCTTACATAAGAGGAATAAAGAGATATTGAATAGCCACAAGACGAATAACCTTCCATTATTTTTTATTGTTTCTGAGATTGTTTTATTTTTCTTTTCACATATGGAACACGATCAAGAGAATTAGCCAGGGGAATCAAAGCATTATTATTGGTTAATATTGTTGCTATTTTTATTACAGCAACACATAAAGGAACAAAATATTGCAAAGAACACTGTAAAGAACTTGCAATCTAACTAGGCAAAATGCACTCATCTTGGTTCAATTTGAACAAAGGACAAGTTACAGAGGCACAGAACTGAACCTTAATGGGAGCTGGTTTATAACCTTTTCTGCTTCAGGAGAGATTTAATCACCTTCCCTTTGTCAAAACAAAAGAATTGTTGCAAATGGTATTTAGCAAGAAATACGTGGGCTCTCAGCACCCACTACAATCCTTATGTAAATGATTACTCATCAGCCAGTGATTCCTTAGATATTAATTAGGGTTTCTGCCCTGATATTTGATTTTGTGTAATGCATTCATGGATTGATCCCTTCTGCCTGTTGGTCTTTCAAAGTAATCTTCAAGAATATGACCAGGCTTAATGAACACATGATGCAAAAATCAGCAAAACCTATTGTGTATTTAATTTACTCTAAATTACATAAGACAAGAGCAAGAACTCTACCATGGCCCCTTTGCACATATGAGACTTTTCTCTATGCTTTGGCAATATATTCAAGGGCAGAGACTGACCTTCCAGAGATGGGAAATGACACAGGGCTGACATGGGATCAGTGTCAAAGATCAACAGTGTCACAGCTCTGATTTGTTAACCACTAGTCAAGTGCTTTAACCTTATGTCCTACTTACATAGCTGATCTTATATATCTGGCAAAAGATGCAGTGTGTCAGCTGGAATAATAATCCTAAATACTTATTTCAGTCATGCTTAACACTGCCAAACTGCTTCATAGCCTTAGGGCCATGATGTGATTTTTCTTGGGATTTGTCCACGTTTTTCTGCCACGTAGATTATGACCACAGCATAAATGAACTTGCACTCATGGTTGTTTCTCCTGGGTTTAAGAGTAGCCTTGGTTTCAGAGTACCTGGCTTTGGATATAACTTGAATCTTCAATCTACTTATGCTGAAGAGTCTTATCATCCTTAATAGCTTTGTGCTTATTACCCTGGGAGGATATGAGTCTGTTATTTTTGTCTTTCAGATGAGAAACTGAGCTATAGAGAAAGAGAGAGAGGCAGACACCTAAAATTGTTTGTGCTTTTCAGTCCACACTGATTTCTGTAGGTGCCTGTGTGTTAAGCGTACACCAGTCCTTTGGCATCTCTCAAGGAATGGATATGTTTTTTTACTAATTTTGTCTTTGGAATGAGATCTTCAGCTGAAATTCCCTGTCCAGCCAGGAGAGAGAGGGAGAGAGAAATACTCTCAAATTAATGCTTTTTTCCCCCCTAAGACTATTATGATGAATTGTCTAGGATCCTAGATATGCTTCTATCTTTCCATTGACTATAGATATATTTTGCATGGCCAGTATATCAAATTAGGTAACCAATTTTAAATGGTCAAAGTTACTGCTGATGAATCCTACCCTTAGTTGCCACTTAAAATGTCTCTTAAAAATTGCCATAGGCTGTAGGAGAGAAATGAACACAGATGTCTCAGATCATGATCATTTGTCTCAAAACGGAAGACTATTCTTATTTCTGAGGAAAGACTTGCTGAAACTATTTGTTATGCCTAAAGCCAATATGATCACATTCCTCACTGGAAGAGTGCTGTCATGAATCATTAAGATACAGTGCAGCTTTTTCTTGGAAGGATTACAGATAATATTATGAACATACTCATGAAAAGTCATTGTTTTGGGGATGAAACTATAGCTGTAATTAAATAAATAATTCACTCTTTGATAATACTAAGTAACAATTGATATTTCATTCCTAAAGTTGTGCTGTTAAAAACAAGGGCATAGCAGTTAAAATTTTGCCATTATTTGTTTTTTAAACTTTCACACCAAAGAAAAGGTGAGGACAAGAGTAGGAAAAAAGAAGAAGAGAAGAGAAGAGAAGAGAAGAGAAGAGAAGAGAAGAGAAGAGAAGAGAAGAGAAGAGAAGAGAAGAGAAAAATAAAATTAAAAATTATTCAAAAGACACAAAAAGAAATGTAAGCAACACCTTGAGCTATTGCCTGGTTTCAGAGATGGGGCAGAATTTATTATCCTGTTTATTGTGAAGCCCTCTTCTGAGACATTCAGAACATTATTATTTATCTGTAGTCAGAAATAGATTTTCATTTTTTCCATATATTTTTATACTGACAAATGTTAAGCACACTGCTGCCATTCATGGGTACCTACATGAATCAAAAATTGGTGAATGATGATAGAAAGGTGTGAACTTACAGCCTGCTCTGAGTCCAGAAATGAGTGTTCATTTGATGCTATTTTCTTGTCCCCTCCTGCCACTGTTCCCCTCAACATGGTCATAAGACGTGTAATGTCTTAATATATTTTTTTATTCATCTACTTATCTTTCCATCATGTATTTATTCTTAACAGCCTCTTTCCTCCACCTTGCAAACACCAACAACTGATATTTTTTAACTTCATCAAGATCAAGGTATTCCCGATCATAATCCATGCAGTGCTGATTGGGAGGAGGAGGGAGTAAGAATGCCTTTACTCTTCACTACATCAGTTTCAACAGAGACTGTGGGTTATTTCCCAAGGGAAGGGAACAGAGGGGGCTCTGATTAATCCTGTTGCTCTACAAAGATGTGACGCATCTTCTCTGTATAGAGAAAATTGCGCTCCATTTTGGATAGCTGATTACATATTTTCTTTCTTTACCACTATGGGGTCTAGATGTTTATGACAAGAAAAACACTAAGTTATTGGTGAAAGCTTGAGAGGCATTCAAAACATTCCTGGGTATGAAGGCAGTGTCCTCACGGTTAATGGAAAACTGTCTGGAAATTTTTGCTTTAGAATATAATTTACCTGCCCTAACTTTATCTAAAAATAGATATCTGATCTAAGTTAATCATTTATCTATAGTCAGAGGAGAGAAATACTCAGACGTATTTCTGAGGAATGAGTCATCCTGTCCTAGGGCAGATAAATCATTCTGTATATGTGCTGCTTTTTTCTTCATTGAATATAATGAAAACCTAAGAATATGTATTAGGTTATATCTTTAACTCACATATAATCAAAATTATGGGAAATGAATCCTGCATGAGATCAGATGGGACTAAAAGATCCTAAGCTATCTTTAGTTCTTGTGTTGGACAATCCCCTTGTCTTTCACTTCATCAAATATGTAAGAATTTAATCTCCAGATACAAACTCATTTATGGCTGAACTGTGAGGAACTTGGGAGCCACTGTGGATTTGAGAGCTGAGCAGCTTCTTGGGTATCTTTTTTAGGCAGAAAACCTTCTAGTCTCTCCAGTCTCAAGTTGAAAGAGATGTACTTTTAATCTGCAGCAACAATAGCAAGCAGAGGTCATAAAATGATTTTTAGAGATTACTTGATCTTCATGGGGCTGGACAGTTTGTGCACCAGTATGAATATTTTCTTCTCAGAAATATCATCAATAGATTAGAAGTCAACACGTTTGAAATCCCTCCAAAATATTGGCATTTGAATAAGCAATAGCTTCATTCTAAATTTTCCTGAAAGTATTGGAGTCATTATTAACCCTAAAAATAGAAGACTAAGCTTACATGGGGAAAAAAGTCTTGCAATTTACATATTTCTCACTTGTGCAAAATGGTCTAGTAAAAGTTATTATCACTACCCAAAGGTCCCACCTCAGCCATAGAATTCCAACTCTTTAGTAATGTTTTCAATTGAGAGTAGAATTTTGAGCCCACTGCGGCCAATGAAAAGACTTTCAGAAGCTGCATGAGTAATCTCTGCATTTATTGTGCTGCTTCTGTGCTGCAGGAGGTTTTCACTCAAAATGGCTTATCAGAAAACCTTTACATTTTCCATGTTTGAATACTGAACTCCAAATGCAGTGAAATTCTTAGTCAGGCAGGACACAAGGGATAGCATATCAAAAAAGTTGGTTCTCTTCAGCTGGAAGCCAACCTAAAACAAAACGCAGAAGGCAGAGATGGGGTAAAATATTTAGCACCATGCAGAAGATCTGGTTCATCTTCCTATACAATTTCTACCCTGGGAGGGAAAAAAAAAAAAAAAAGAAAAAGGAAATGGATGAAAAACTACAATGAAAGGGATAGAATATGTATGGATTCTGAAATTTAGTGAGCTTCCCCATGAGCAGGTCATGACCTTCTCTACCTAAAGAATTATTCTCTGTGTTTGGACATGAAGGTGCCTCTAGAGTGTTTTCTTGTTTTCAGTAGGAGGTGAACTATGTGGGAAGGAGCCATTGAACAGGTGGTTTAGGCACCTAAACAGCCATGTGAGATGGTTTTGAGTATCCACATGCTTTTCCTGTTAGTTTTCATTATCAATTAGGTAATCCAGCCAACAAGTATTTCATCTGAGCTAACCATAGCATCTAGCATCCGTTCCTTGGTATGCTTGTGCTTATAGGGATTAGCAGTCATCAGTCAAGGATGACACAATTCCCAGTGAGCAGAGGGAGAAGCAGAGATCTGCCTGACTGCTCAGGCATGCCCAGAAATCCAAACAGACACATATTTCCCACTACTTATGACTTCTGAGCCCCTCTTCTTGACATAGGCTGTGTGGCATGCTGTGAAGAGATAACTTGATTTAATGATTTATTATAAAAGACTAATGTGAGACTGTCACTGTGAAGACAGTACTCTAAAAATCCTATGTTTTCTGTAATACTTTTCCTAGTTCAAAGTTTGGGATTTGCATTTTAAACACATTTAAGTGTGACTCTAATTCACTTCCATGCTACTTCAGGCTCTTGGAAGCCACTGATGAACTTGGAGGTTTTATTTTTTATGTTTCTGTTTGTAGCTGCATTTTACCTATTTGAGAAATTTTTTAGCTCCCAACTTTTTGAGTAAAACTCCAGAGATGCTCTGCCCTCTGGGTAGGTTGAGGGAAGGTTGGACTGAGGCTTTTTCAGGACAGAGGGTGCATAAATCTGAATGGAATGGCTTGAAACTGCCTGAGGTACCTGTCAGTGTGTTCTTGCAAAGGAGGCTCTAATTACTGATGTCAGTTGGTCTCCAAAAGGTATGTATGTGGTCCATGAAGCAAGGAGGAGGGAAGGAGGAGGGAGCTTAATCTGGACCAAACACAGCAGATAATTCCTTTTATGTTTTCATATGGCAGGGCTTGGCAGCAGAGCTAAAACTGAGAGACTGACAGTGGTTCGAATATAAAAGCCCATTTGCACAGGGATTCATCATGTTAAGTCTTTTAATTTGCCTCACACTCATATCTGGCACTTGGTAGTCCCCACCCTTTTTTCCCTTCCCCTCCTGAGGTGATTTTTCTAATCTAATTTAAATTTGCTTGACTGCTTTATTGAGGGAGGCTATTATATTATCATGCTAGCAGTTGAGACAGTGAGGCTGTGTTGCAATGCATCACCACTCTCAGGTGTCTGTACCATTCAAATTTACAGTTCCTTGACATAAAAGACTTGGTTTTGCATCAAAGTGATACTGGGTGACTTTTTGTGGAAAAAAATTGTCTCCTCCACAATTCAACTCCTTCCTTTTCACTTTGTGCTGTAGGTGAACACTAACAGGACACCACAAAAAAACCCTCCAACTATGGAAAAGGAGAAAATGTTTAGGGAGTGTTTGAGTTCAATAAAGTTCTATGATTCACCAGATAAAGCAAACAGTTGCATCACATCACTAAATTAAAGTGTTGGCCAAATAAAAAGGAAGGGGCTGGGAATAGATGTCTGAAACCATCTCTGCTGATGAGGAAAATATATATTGACCCACTCCTTAAGCATTCTGTGTATGGGGGAGTTTTAAAAACAGTCCTGTGTCTGATGTTAATGTCTGCCTGAGGACATTAATTTGTGTTCTGCAGATCAAATTGTGAAATTGAAAGACAAATGTTCAAATGTTAATTGAGTGCTTAAAAATAACACCTCAGCCTTAGAAATAAATTTTCTAGGGGAAAGAGGAACAGAAGAACAGAATTTCCAATTAAAAATAGGAGCTGAAAATATGAAGATACCCAAACCTCGAAAATTTAATTAAAATTAAGAGGTAGATGATTATAATTAAATTTAATTTAAAAAAAAGAAAGCTGTCTTATGCAGCCTATGTTTTTAATTGCTTGGAGTGATCTTTAAGAAAATACTTGAGACTTCATAACATTTAAAAGTATGAGTTAAATCTGAGGGAGCCAGAGCAATCCTCCACATGACTAAGAGAACAGCCCACAGACACTGCCCTCTGCCAATACACCAATGGGCATCCTAAACATTCATGCCACTTTACATCAGTTCTGACACCACTGGTAGACACCCCAAAGTGAATTAAGGACAAGGTAGCAAGTTTAACTTAAAATTCATTTGCTTTTGTCAGTTCACATCAGATCCTTGATGTCATCTTCACAGGCATTTCATGATTAATATTAATGATCTTGGGAGTCTCATCCTAATGTATTCTGTGAGCTTCTTTGAAAATTTGAGACTATTTCAGATACCAAAAAACCCAAGGCATATTTTCCAATGTAAATATAAGGTTTTTTGAAAGTATCATTAGAACTTTATGTAGGCTCCTCATCCCTGCATTATTGACATCAACATTTTATTTGAGGATGGAGCTGCAATAAGAATAGGAACTGCATTTTTTAAAAAACGAGATTACTTCTGATCTCCAGAGGCTCAGGGCATTCTGTTAGGAAATTGCAATAGTGGATTCTTCTTTCCAATGTTTGCAGTTCTACCATGGACTTTTGCATGGAATTCATAACTCCTACTACTTATGCCTTTGTGGATTTGTTTTTTTGTTTGTATGTTTGGTTTTTATATATTGGGAAAGATAGAGATGTCCTTAGTATCTATGATTATCTTATTCAAGCATTACTCTAACAGTTCCTCTCTGTCAGCTGTAGCTTAAAGCCCATATGTTTATTTTCTATAAGTAAATCTTTGTGTCAAAAGAACTGTTTTAAAATATTTTCATGTTTTTGATTGAAGCCTGCCCAGAGAAGGAGTATTTGAACATGGACTGCTAAGACCTTCATAAATTAGCAATGCCCAGAGAACTGTGCATGCACACATACATGTTCAAAGTCTGTCTGGGTGTGAACAAATACACACACAGAGCTTTAACCATAAGGCCTGCATCACTTTAACAAGAATTTAAAGAGAAATTTACACATGGTAAATTTTGCTATTAGCACCCAATAGCAATTTGCAATAAATTATCCAGTCTCAGATTAAGTGAATAAGTCTTCATTTCTAAAGATTGAATTAAAATTCATTTCAATCTCTCAAGAGAAATAGGTGTTCTTGATAAACATATTGTGGAGCGTTTATTGTAACTCGGATTTGTTTCTTAATATCTTATTCTTTTTAGCTCCCAGTTTTCAAGAACTTCCTCCTATGTAGCTGTTAATTTATATGAGTTTCATCAAGTCTCAGACAGAGAAAATTAAGTGAGAAAGGTGGTTGATACAAGAGAAACATAAGCTATAAGGGAAACAGGGAAATAAAGGAATGACATGAACATAATTTGTCTCAACTGGGTGTTTCACACCTATTGTAAGTTACTCTGTCTTCCCCCTGACCAAAGCAATAAAAGAGCACAAGCCAATGCACTTGCTTATCTCACTTCTGTCCAATTCCCCAGCAGGTTGGGCTTTAAACTATTTTTGCAGCAGATTTCTGTTGCCTCAATGAAAAATCTTGTCCTTGTTGTGTTTCTTCCAACAGGGATTGCACCTGAGGGACTCCAACATTTTCCCACATAGCAAAATGACTTAATCTGATATGTTTTTAATTAAACATGTCCAGTGATAAATCTGGAGCAGGCAAGGTCAGAGAAGCTCCCATCTGTTTTGCAGCTCTGCCCACAGTACAGTCTCACAGTCAGGAAAATTCGTTTTTCCACCTGCTGTCTGTTCCTTTTTATGTAATTTTCTTGACTGTGCTGCAAATCTAAGGGAGCTGCTGGCCTTTGCTCTCTTGGGGTTGGGGAAGGGATTTTAACTTGTCATAGTTCTGATGTTGCTGGTGAATTGACTGATCTGGTGTACAAGGTATGATGATGACAAAAAGGAACCTGCCTAGACTTGTCTCTCCAGGCAGGGAGACTTAGATACTGATAAACATGAGGATATGGCAGCCTGGGTTTCAAAGTTTATCCCTAATCTATGCCAAGTACCCTTTGTTACGTATCAGCCACATCACAATGACATCCAAACTCCCTCAGCTAGAGGCAGAAATGCCTTTTCTGTAAAGGACTTATTCTGAGCATCCACAGATGCCTCAGTTACTCCCCGAATTTGTGTTGTGCACATTGTTTGATGGGAGCATGGGTCATGAAATCACAGAAAAATTTAGGTCAGAAAAGCCCTCTAAGATTATTGAGTCCAGCCATTAACCCAGCACAGCCAATCCCACCACTAAACCATGTTCCTAAGCACTGCATCCACAGTCTTTTAAATGCCTCCAGGGATGGTGACTCAACCACTTCCTTGGGCCCTACTAGGAGTTCCAATGATGATTAAGTATTAAAATCCATGTCTGAAAATAAGGAGAATGATAAAAATATGTTGCATTAAATCTTTGTTAGGAAGCTTTTATTTTCCCTTGAACATGAGGAAGAACTTTCTTGTGCAGGGGACCCAGCAGTGGAACAGGTTGCCCAGAGAGGGTGTGGAGTCTCCCTTGAAGGAGATATTCAAGTACAGTCTAGACACAATTCTGTTCCATGTGCTCTGAGCATCTTGCCTGAGCAGGGAGGTTGGACCAGCTGACCCACTGCAGCCCTTTCCAGCCTTCACTCTCTGTGATTGTGTTTTTGATAATCCCTCCTTTGTCAGGACAGTATTATACTGAAGTAACAAATCCATCAATTTCAATTTAAGCTTAGGAAAATGCATTGAAAAACGTAGTCTAAGTTTGGGATGAATTTCCTGGGGATCCTCTGAGGTCAATTTAACAGTATGGACGTTTTCAGTTATGCTTTTTCAGATAAATCTGTGAGTACAGAGGAGGAATCTAGGAGAGATGAAAGACATGATGAAAACTATGGACAAAAGAGAATGAGTAAGTGTCATCGTACTCAAAGTAATTAACAGTTGAGAGAAATTAATTAAGCATAAGTATATGAAGCTTTGAGAGTGAGATAACGAATAATAAAATTGTATGATGGAATTGGTATAAGGTTTCCTTTGAAGTAATATATAGGCAAATATTAGAGTATTCTTATACTAGTAACCCAAGTTTAACCACTTCATATTTCTTTATATCTCCTTGACACTTTTGTGTTTCTGAAATATAAATCTCAAATGAACAATTGTAAAGTGATATATGTAAAAACAGTCTTTAAAGGAAAAGAATGATGATGATACTCATAAATATAGAAACCACAGAAAACTAAGAAGGGTGATTTACTCACACAGTATAATCTTTAACATTTTTTCTCTAAGAATTATGAACTCAGACATTACTGGCAAGAGCATAAGAAAGCAACACAAAACTATCAGAAGAAAGAATTAGATTTTTTTTCACTAGTTCTGGACCAGCTTCTCTACTGGGCCATAATTCTACTCCATTCCAATAAACATTCACAACTGAATGAATCAGAATCAGCCATTTATTCCTTTATTTTCCTTTGTACCAGCCAAAGACTACTTATGTTAAGACAATGTCAGTTGAAAAATATTAGGTAGAATTCAAGGCTTGTTCATTAACATGAAGGAGTCATAACTAACAAGAGATACAAGTAAGTATTACGAAGTTTGGGAGAACTTATTTCACTTCATTTCAATTGTGTAAGGAGACAATGACTTGAAGTCAAGAACAAATGTGCTTATGTTACACTTGAAAAAGAGGCTGTTAAAAGGAGCAGACAGTAAATATCTAGAGGGAAAGAAAGGATATAGAGATCAATAAGAATGTCAAACATCTACAAAGGAGGATCATGAATGGTTTATAGAGAAATAAGGAATTAGATAAGTCAAACAGAAGAAAAAGTATCTAAGCACATGTGGAGATTCAGACTGGAACTATTGTAGGTTCAGAGAGGGCAGAAGAATCTTTTGTGGGTAGAGAATTTAAAAAATCTATGTGTACATGTGTCTGTGTGTACATATATATTTGGAACATTTACATATTTAAGCATGCATAACTTTTTTACCTGCCCTGATGAGAATCAATGAGGGCATCCAGAGTGAGCAGGTGGCCTTCTCCTTCCAATATGTCATATAAACTGTGGACTGAAAGATTTTAGCAGGAGAAGTAAATGTTCCAGTCAACCTCAAATAGCTCAAAACCTCAAATAGCTCAATAACCTCAAAATAGCATGGAAACAAAATAAAAAGAGAAGGCTGCAAAATGCTTAATTATTTTCCATTTGCTCTGGGTATTTCCAAGCTCCCAACATGCCAGAATCCGAGTGTTATTGTAGAGAATAAACAGCACTATATATAATGAAAATCTCACTAATCAGAGTTCACTATAAGAACTTATGGACATGTGTAATTGGGACAGTGCTTGTGCCTATTGAAGTCATAATTCACCATCTCCAGGAGGAGAAATGCCTTTAGAGAAGAAAAACAAAATCTGCACCGCAGTATGCTTGATGTTTTCCGTATGGTACACACCAGTGTTCTACTATTCATTAGTTTAGATTTTGGGTGGAGGAAAACTCTGATTATCCCCCTACATGAGGACTTGGTCAGAAGCAGAGGAGAAGTGAGTGAAGCAAAAAGTGTGATTTCATAATCTAGTGGTAGAGGACCCCTAGGGGTTTAAAATTGTGGTTCTACCCTAAGTTTAACTGTACAGAATATGTAGAAGAGTTCCAGCAGGAAATACTTTGGCTTTTGTACACCAGTGCAGCAAATTCAAATTGAAGATGACTAACAAGTAAGAATATTTAAGCAACCACTTTCACTTTTGCTTTTTTTAAAGGTCTTTTTGTTGGTTAAATGAAATGTGCACTTTTCTCAGCCTTCACACCCTACAGTTGAGTTCATAAAGCAATCACAACAAACAAAGGATTAATTGGCTTTCATGAAAGGGGAAAAGGGTTTTTATACTCCAATTAGCTCTCCCTGGTAACAGGATAGTGGCCCTCAAGTGAGGATAATGCAAATATTAACATCAGCTGGTGCAACTAAACCTACCATTACTGTGATAGCAGTTCAGGATATTATTGTGAAATCCAGGTGTCTTTAGACAGCAATTAAAATCTTTAACAGTTTTTATCTGATACATATTATGAAATATGATATGGTGATCTAGAAGGAATATTGTTGAAAAAATATTGTGGGAGAGGAAGTCTCATTGGTCTTTATATTGTATCTCCTTCCTTTAAAGGAAAAGCATTATGAAAATTTGTCTCACTGCTTAGCATTTATGAAATATGAATGTGAGAGAATAAATGCAGATGCACAGAAAATAATCACATGAAAGAAAAATTTATAGAAGCATCAGCTGTAACTATACTATGTAGTGTTTTCTGTTATGATCAAGTCTTACATTTTTTTGAAGTCATACAATTATTTTAAGTCTCTCTCTTTTCAAGAGCGATTTATGACACTCAGGTCAGGTAGATTATTTGAATACCACAGGGAAGCCTTCTGCTAAAACGGATCTCTGTCTCTCTCTTTTACTCCCCATTCTAGAGAAGAGTGATACCCTTCATTTGAGGTTTCTTTGTTAGACATTACTGGCAAGAGCATAAGAAAGCAACACAAAACTATCAGAAGAAAGAATTAGATTTTTTTTCACTAGTTTTGGACCAACTTCTCTACTGGGCAATAATTCTACTCCATTCCAATAAACATTCACAACTGAATCAGATTCAGCCCTTTATTCCTTTATTTTCCTTTGTACCAGCCAAAGACTACTTATGTTAAGACAATGTCAGTTGAAAAATATTTAGGTAGAATTCAAGGCTTGTTCGCTAACATGAAGGAGTCATAACTAACAAGAGATACAAGTAAGTATTACGAGGTTTGGGAGAACTGATTTCATTTCAATTGTTAACACGTACAGGTTAAGTACTTTTTAATTCCTAAGTTGTCAGTCCCAAGCTGTGCTGACAGGAGAGTTCATAAATGTGGTGTTCTGAAGGCAAGAAACTCAAAAATTTCTACAGTTAAATTATGGTCGTCTAAACTTCTGGGTAAATTCACTTCAAACTACTTAGTGAAAAGCATCTCCAGCCATACCTATCTTGTAAAAACAAGACATCAAGAGCTAAGCGTCAGACTGCCAGAGCTCAATCCATGGTAACTTGCCAATGTATTCTGTGAGCTATTACCTAAATACTCAGGGATTTAGTCATAACCCTTGTCTGAGGGTGGAAAGGAGAGCACCACTGTACATTTGCTCAAGCTAATCTCTATCTTCCCACTGGCTATAAAGATTTACTAAAAATAGAAGTATAAGGCTGAGGAGGAAGGCGCTGTTTAATCAGTGTCTTTGCCATTATTCTTACTGCAGTGCAATACTGGTATCCTTTAGGCTAGTGCTTAAATTCTGAGCAGATAGGTCACCAAAAAGTGCTGAGATAGTATTTTGGTCTGCAACAGCTTCAAATAATGCTGCTAATAAAATAATAATAATAATTCAGAGTAATTAAAGCAAGTCAGGTATTTATATTTCATTTGCAGCATACACACATACACACACACACAAGGCCTACTATGTCTTTGAAAAATTAAAAGTAACATTACAAAAAGAATTGATCCAAACTAATCCTTCATCACAATAATAGATACTCAACTGAAGAAGAAGTCTGAACCCAGTGAATATAAATGGTTCAGCTGATGACAGGAGCTTGCATCAAGGATTTATTTCATGGGTTGCTGAACAGACTCCTTGCCAACTCAAGGAACCATATAATCTATTCATATTTATAAATTCTTCAAGCTCCACATAAAATTAATTAGATCCTCCCTTTCCCATAATTCCCATAGACATTCTATTCCAGATCTCATCTTTTCATGTTGTTGGAACCTACCTCTAGCTTCCAGCCTAAAATGGTTCATAGCCAGCTTTAGATAAGTTTTATACAATGCCACAATTCATCTGGCATCATTTTTATTGATGCATTTTTCTACCAATTAGTTAAAAAACAGATCAACCTTATTTAGTGTTTAATTAGAGCAATGCTCTCCTCCAAAGTACCAGGGTATGTCAAGCTGGTACTATGACATCCTGTCTTAGTTGTGAGGTGTCTTTAGTCTACAGATAGAATTTTTAACAGTGAGATTCACAATCATCAGATGGAGGTTTAAAACGGAAGCTTAACTTAGGTTCTTGTATCTGTCTTTTGCTTGACTCTAACTCCTTAAATTAAAAGCAGCACCTAGGGAGTGGAAATACAAATTCTAGATTTGAGAAGCGCAAATGTTTGTCATGGATTTTTTTTTTTTTTCCTGTCAATGGAGGAAGGTACATGGATGTTGGTTCTCTGACTTGGGTCTATGATTCCCAAAATTTGAGTGGATTTAGTAATTGTGGTTACTTAAATAGAACTATAAAATAGTGTTTGTGATTTTACTTAGAGAAAAGAGGCACCCAGGATTTTTCCCCATCTTGGATTTTATTAAATTGAGAATGTCTTAACCATCTTGATTACAATAAGATTTCTGCATTTGCAGAGGGAGAAATGAAAAGCAGTATATGTGCACTCAGCCCTTCCACTGGTTCTCATGCTGCCAGCAATGCACAGGCAGCACTGAGGGTGAGTGAGCCTGAGGGATAAAAGACAGCCAGATATTCAGGGTATATTTAGTGTCTATCTGTTGTATATTGATTATTCTTTTGGAAAACCTCCTAGAAGACTTGCAGAAGTATGAGATAAATTACTGTTTAATTTAGTCTCTTTTCAGTGTCAAAACCTAAATAAGTTTTGACTAAATTCATCAAGGATATTTTTAGTAGTCTTTTGGAAAAATGAAATCTTAAAAAAAAAAATGGACTGAATTTTAACCCTTGTAAGAGTTTTGAAAGTTTCAGACTAAGGTTCCAGTCTGACACGTAAAATGAATGGTGCCTCTAACTTTTCACCTGTCATTTTTTTCATTACTTTCCCCTGTGATTCTCTGTGGAAAACTATGAACAAAACTGGTCCTAGAGATAAAGATTCAGTTTAAAAAACATGACCAAGTTTAGTCTTAAAGAAAAAAATCAGCATGGTGCAATATAGCAATTTTACCAGATGTTTAAATAATAGACTTCAAATGAAGACCATCACCAAATTCCTTATCAATCTGGTGAGCACTGAAGTACGTCTACTGAAACTGCCAATAGTTAACTTTACTCAACTGTTTTCATATATGTATTAAAAAAAAAAAAGTAAAATAATTTATTGAGAGAGGGTTGTGATTTTTTTCTCCCCAAAGCATCGTGATTTACTTATTGAAATTGCCGAAACCAAGTACAAAAAAAGCAACTCAAACCCAAGCTAGCCAACTTAAATACAACCCATTTTTTTTTATCCACAGACTATATCATAATATGCAGAGAAAGTGAGCTTTAGCAAAACAGTCTTTCAATTTTACAATCATTTTATCTGCTGTACATGCTTACTTCAAAGTAAATTAAACAATCATAAATATTGAGCAAGGAAGGTAATATTATAACAGGGATTTTTTTTATTAAACAGAAAGGCTACTTAACGCATTAAAATCAAGGTTCTATTTTTTCTTACCTGTTGTATAGCACTTTTAGACTTAAACAACTATTTTATTGTGTGGCTTCTGTCTCACCCACCATGAATCAAGCATTCAACTCACCCTGTCTTTTATATCCAGGATGTATAGGTCTGGGACTTGCAACCCTACCCTCCGGTTTTTCCCAATTTTCATGCACCATGATCCAATCTCATGCAGCTCCAGCAACAGAAGCATATTCCAGTTGTTTGGCTCTTCTCAGCAGAAGGCACCATTACTGCCAAGAGACAGTGCAAGTTATTGTAGTTAAATTCATGGGACCTGGGGATAATTCCCTCTGCCTAAAAAGACACACACTAATTTTGAAAGAAATCCTCTTGCTGTCATCTGCTAGAACACATTCAATTTAGATAAATTCTTGAACTGGGATTCTTATGCATAATATATGCATAATATATGCTGTTAAACAAATAGAGGCACAACCACGACATTAGGAGTGTCCAAATTATCCCTTAGATTTAGCATCCTGGCTGTCCAATTTCTTATCTAAACTATTACAAACAAAGGCAGAATTGGAAGATTAAAATTTTCAAGTGACTGCAGAAGTTCAAAGAGTGCTTGTATTTTAATAACAAGTACTGTACATATTTCATGGAAGTGTTAGCCAGCTGATCTATATGTTAATTAGCCTGCCATTTGAAAAGGAAAATTATTCAAGTGCTTTCATCTCATTTCCAACACAAGCAGCCATGCTGAGTACATTAGGAAGCATCATTCCTGCATATTCTGGAGTCAGCTAAGATCCTTTTTTAGGTACTGGAGGAGGAAAAAAGGGAACTGAACTGATAGCCAATTTTATGGCAGAGTGATTTTCAAGCAGAGAACAATCCATTCAGAAAAAAAATNTAATTTCTCTTTCAAAACTCATATTTGCTGAGGTCACAAATTCATTTTCCTGGTCAGTTTTGGAATGAAGTCCTCAGGCTTCAGGACTGTTTCTCAGTCCTCCTGAATACAGCTTTGAGAAATAGAGGAGTGAGAAGGAGGTGAGAAAGGGATATGAGTGCAGCTGAGCATTGCCCCATCCTCCCCCTTGTGTATCCAAACAGAAATAGGCAATGAGGAATCCCATTTAAGAGTGCTCTTTGGGTAAAAAATGTCCCACAAAGATTGACGCTGTTTGTTACACAGACACACAGACACACACACTTTGGTGAGAAGGCATGAACTAACTTTATTTAAAAAGATCTGACTCTATTTATAGTATTTCTACAAAGGTCAGGGACTGGGGGAGAAGGCTGACACCTCTCCCCATCCCATTGGTCAAGACAACTGTCCATCAGCTGTCCATATTTCTAAGAACAGGAATGAAAACTTTCCTTGAATTTATGAAAATGTTGTCTGTGTTTGCATCACTCAAGCATGAGAAAAACCCAAAAACATTAAAGCTGTGAACAGAAGAGAAGGTGAAAAAATCAAAGCAACAAAAGATCTCAGTAACAGATGTTCCATTTCGGAGGTACCATACAGCTCCTTGTGAATCCTGCTTGAGCTGGAGCGATGTATCATGCAGCTGGGACTAACAATCTTGAACTACGTATTTGTAGTGCTTNAAGCCATAGGATTTTCTGTTGAAAAATTGTGATTAGTTTTGGTTGCTATTATCTACATGGGGAAAAAAAATAGGAAAAAAGAAAACAAGATTGTAAAAAACTCTTCATGTGAAGAATTAGGGAACTGGAAGTAGGCTTGGTACAGATGGGGATGCTGAGAACTGGAGAGGCAGAGGAAGCAGGTGAGCAGCATCTGGCTCTGGCTCCCTGCCTGGAAGATTCTCATCAGAGTCACTTGCTGCCTTCTGGCAGAAAATGAGAGTGACAAGAGGTCGGGAGGTGAAACTGACCGAAGTGCTCAGTTGGCAGGAAGTTGATCAGAAACAAAAGTCTCCATTTGCCTTCTCCAAAAAGAGNACTTTCCTTGAATTTATGAAAATGTTGTCTGTGTTTGCATCACTCAAGCATGAGAAAAACCCAAAAACATTAAAGCTGTGAACAGAAGAGAAGGTGAAAAAATCAAAGCAACAAAAGATCTCAGTAACAGATGTTCCATTTCGGAGGTACCATACAGCTCCTTGTGAATCCTGCTTGAGCTGGAGCGATGTATCATGCAGCTGGGACTAACAATCTTGAACTACGTATTTGTAGTGCTTTTTATCAAGAGTTATGTGTTGTAACCCAAAAAAAGCAATGCACTTAATTTACCCTATGAGTTTTTTGGTTTGATTTTATTTTGTTTTATTTTATCTTATTTTTCTAGCAAATGGGGTCAATAAAGATTCTGTCTTTTCTTGACTAATAATATACAAAAATACCTTGGAGAGTAAACACAGTCACCTAAGAGCTTTAGCACTCAAACTGAAACACTTTGAAGTATTACTTTAAAAAGAGGAGCAATAAAAGAATACTAACATCACACTCTATGGTGATCATAAAACACATTCACTTGTTTCTACACTGAGTAGCTCAGAGCAAAGTTGGAACTAAAGCTGTGCGCAAATGATAATTTCAAAATATTAGATACATATTGTCATTTTCCTCACTGTGTAAAGTTGGCAAAATATTTGACATTTCTCACACCGGGTTTGTTTTTTGGTTTGGGGGGCTTTTGTTTGTTTGTGGTGTGTTTTTTTGTTTGTTTGTGATGTGTTTTTGTTGTTTGTTTGTTTGTTTTTGCTAGGTGCTTACTAAACTTTTGAAAACATTCCTGTACTTGAATGAAATTTGTATTACCTAGCAATTTAGTTAAGTGCTGCAGGAGCGTAGAATGGACTGTTGCTAGACTTCATATAAAAATAAACCACCAGCTGATATCCCCCTTTATGATACATGCATATAGTCTTACCAAAATCAATGAAGCTCAGCCAATTTACATCAGGTAATGATGTAGCACCCTGAGATTACATTTACTCACATTGCTTTATACATATGTATATACAGAGAAAAAAAAAAAAATAGAGGAAAATTTTAGTTTGCAATTCCTCTATTATTTATTTGCACGTATTCAACTTATCACTCCTCCCAATGGACAATTTCATCTCTTTGAGCTCTTTCTCCTCCTTGAAGTCATTGCCACTGAATTTAAACGTTGCCTCAAAAATATCAGTTACCTCCTCATATTAGTTTAACCTTTAGAATCTATGATGTCCTAAAAATTAATGTGGCCTTCCCAGTCTGTTTAGGATTGTGAATGAATATGAGAACGTTGAAAAAGCTGTCAAGTAATGTCTACAATTGAACATTGGGCTAGTCTGCTTTCCGTAAAAAAGAAGTGTCTGATCTTGCCTAGATTCCAGATGATTTTGTCACAGACACAATGTCTGACCCACACCAAGGAATGCCACAGTAAATGTCCAGAGCCCTCCTTTGCCTCTCCCTGAGAGCACAAAGTAATTTCCTACTGAATCAGAGTCACGACATAATTTTTAAAGGGTTTGAATCTCAAACTGTCCTCAGAGGGTGGAACATCTATTCCCTTTTTATATTGTTACATTCCAAAACCATCTGAAAAATGTCGATTCCCTGAAACTCACAGAAAGGGAAATCACAAGTATGTGGCTGTGGTTATGAGCAGAAGCATGTGAGACACCAGAGTGGTGGAGAGGAACCGACCCCATAAACAGCAGTCAGGCAACAGTAAAACTGCCTTCTCCCCCAGCCATATCCAACACCATGCTCTGATCATAGTACCAGACTCTGATGTGAAAAAGAGAATAAATCTGTCTTTTCATTTATTTGGAGGTTGGACTAGATGACCTTTAAAGGTCCCTTCCAACCCCAAGGATTTTAAAACTTATCTTTTGATTCTGTATCTAGCCTTCTTTTCCACTTACAAACTGTCCTAAAAAATGTGAAGATATTAACCCTGGGTATCAGAATGCATTATCTTCCATTTGATGCCAAACTGTGAAGACAAGATCCAGTACCACATTTACACTCTCAAGAACAGCTTTTTATAGTACTCATCTGCACAAAAGGACTGCCTCACCAGTTTCCCTTGTGAAACCACTCCACACATAAAATCTGTCAGCACGGTGTGCTTCAATGTAGCCAAAATGACAAAAAATATTTAATCTTAGCTAACCTCTAGAATATCACTGACCTTAAACAAAGTGTAAGAAAGAACATTTACATTTGGAGTCTTCCCAATAACACTGGGCAGTAGTTCAACTCTATTTTTTGATTAATTTTCTCTTATATTGAATTTCTTTTGCATTTGTCTCTTATACCACTCTAAAGCCAATGGCGTAAGGCCAGAGGTTGCTAATGTTAGACACTACAAGAACAAATAAAATAAAAAGTGGTGGTCCCTGGTATTAAGTTTCAATCTTTGGTCTAAATTCCAAAATAACTTTCTTTCTGGGTTTAGCGTCATGCTGAAGATTCCTGGGTAACTTGTTAAAGTCTCTTTAATTCAGCAATAATTAGGCAGATAAGGAATATCTGCAGAATCCCTGAAAGGTCTGCCAGCAGATTCCAGCCATCCACTGGGAGGCAATTATTCTGTCATCATTTGAAGAGAATGGCCTATCTGCTTCTGGCAGGCATTTCAGTTCCAGGCATGAATTCTGGTTCTGGACTTGCTGCACATTCCCTTTGTGATGAACACCCTGGTCAACAGTGCCATTGGTGCAATCACATGCCTGCCAGGAGTCAACCTTTAAACACAGGATTCAGGATGAAAAATGCCTTTGTCTGTTCTAATTAGGATCAACACTTCTGCTTTCTCCATCAGAATCTGCTTATTTCATTGTCTGGGGCTGACATCAGCACATGAGCTGAAAAGGAAAGCAATTTGCTCAAGTTTCTTCATTACCTGATGCTTTCCACTTCACATGTTTCACCTGTAAAAGGAAACAACAAATAAACTCTTTCAATGTCGTCTTGATCAAGTGAGCCTTTTGTTTGGAAGTAGTGTTTTCCATGCCTTTCAAACAGGCATGAATAGCCTGTTTTATCCTTTTTTACCATCTGGGCAATCTTCTCTGAACTCTGCTTCCTGATCAAGGGGGACATCAACAGGTTGTTCATAAACCCCTATATGGTGTTTTCAGGTATTTTCCAGCAGTGAGTAGCCATCCTTTTGGCTCATTAGGAGAAACTGCCACTCCTCTGCAAGATGTTATCAGTTCTAAAATGAGACACGGTAATAAACCATGAAAGCATGCCTAATTCATTGCAATAAAAAGCAAGCTGGCTTGCACTCTTGCCTACACCTGCTGCTACACATCTTCTGAATTCTAGTCACAGGATGAGGATCTGCATTGGAAGGGCTGAGGTGAGGGGACATCAGGGAAGAAAAATAGTCTTAAATTTTTTGAATGGATCTATTAATCTGATATGATTCATGATTCACCAGAGACCTGTGCTTTGCATACTGTCAAAATGGCTCATGGGGATTGGGGCATCAAGGCTAATCCACCACTGGCTGGCTATTCAGGACCACTTCCCTAGTCTCCAGAAATGGCTCCAGGAGTTGGGCAGTGGTCCTCATTCCTGTCTACAAAACACAGGAAACCTATCTGGAAACAGCTGACTCTGGCTTTGACAGCAGCCTGGATGTCACTAAGCTGGAATAAACACATCAGTGGAAAGGCAGAGGTGACTGCAGCTGGAGGGAGAATCCAGCAGGGAGGAATTAATTCTGTTTTCTCTATGCCTGGTGCACGTGAGCCATCTCACCCAGACATGCAGTGAGATCTAAATTTTAACCTTCCTTCCTTGTCAATAACTATGACAAACAACATATGCCCTTTGAGCAACTCCTTCATTGCCCTTAGTTTGTTGCTCTCAACTGAGAGAAAGGGTGAGAAAATTTATTCTCTGAAAAACAAAAGGAAAGAGCAATGAGGAGACCTAACACAGCCTTATTTTGCAAGTGTTATTTACATTTACCTTATTTTTAATTTTTAAGACTTTTTTGATTATTTTGTGGTTCCAGAAGCTCTGTAAGGAAAAATAAATGGGATGATTCTGCCTACCCAGATTCAAGTACTAATGACACTTTCATGATCAGAAACAAAGATGGATGAAAGGAGATATTTGTTCCACAAATACAAACAGTTCCTTTCTTAACAAGGTGGTTGACAGAGAGGGTATAACCTGCTCCTCCATTACAGAAGGATGCTGAGGCATGGAGAGCAATTTGCTTCCTTGCAATGACATATATTCTATTCTTAATGGGCCTCTTGGTGTTTCTGATTTCAAATGGGAGTTTTCCACAGCAGTGGAAAGGCTATTTTCCTGGGTTTATGACTCAGATCAAATTTTGTGCTTTATCACTTCAGTATACCTAAGATGAAAATATTCATACAATTTTAATTGTATTTTTATTGCAGTCTGTATGAGCACAAAGCCTTTTTGTATATGCAGACTCCTCTAGACAAAAATTTTTGGTACTGAACTCCAAGATATATTTGATGTATGTATACTCAAGTGTGTCTGTATGTACATTTTAATGTTTATATGCATGACATTTGCACACTATTTGAGACATTAAATCTCAGTATACATGAAAATATATAACCAAGGAGGCTTGACTCTGTTTAAATGGGCCATTCACCAGTGTTACCCAGGACGAGTCAGGGAACTTTGTCCTAATTAGTTTAGTATTAATGAGAGAAAAATAAAGGAACTCTTGAGCCAATAGAAGGTTGAAATAGATCCCCAAAACTTGTCCCATGCTACCCATTCACTTGGCTGCCTTTGATTCAGTAGTACTATTGTTGTGTAGACGTGGGATAACTGCACACCATCAGTGCCACGGTCTTTGAAGAACATTTGAATTAATGGTGGTTTAGCTGACAGCACAGGGAATAGCACAGTACTCAGAGTGTGTGCCTCACACGGACACAATTTACAGAATTTGGTTAGAAAAAAAAGCACTTGGAGTTTTAAAAAAACTATTTTAAAATCCACAGAAAACCCCCTTTATAAAAATCTGCGTCACACAAGCTTATTTTTTCCCTTTCAAGATTCCATACCATCGTATCTGTGAAACACTCAGCAATGAGTTGTAGGATAAGAAGATTTTCCCTTCTGTCTCCTATTCTTGCCTTGCTGTAGTTGCTCCTTGCATCAGCGAAACCTGTGTCCCTTTCTTTTACCTAATGAGATTTATTTGGTGCATCTTGAGGACAACTGATGAAGAGGAAACATAGATTCCTATGATTCTGTGATTAGACCATGGGGGTCTGGCTGAGCTTGATAGTATGTCTACCTCTGATGAAATGAAGGGCTGCTCAGCTTCTGCCATTTAATCTAACACAGTCACATTAAATCACATTGAGGGAATTAAAAAGGTAATTTATTTCCCTAATTCCTAGTAATACAGTACCTCACACTTTTAAAAACTTCTAAAATATCAGGACCTAATTTGTTAAATTGTAAAGTCCTGGACTATCTACACATTAAGATCAAGAGGGAAGACAGTAAAACAATTTTCAGCTGGAAATTCATGAGTTTCAGAGATTCTGTAATGTAATTTCCATAACTAATTGATCTAAGAGATAGGTGATCAGGGTTACATATCTTTAATAAAAGCTTGAGAATTTCTCCCTAACTTTTAACTTAACAGCATGTTCCTCTCACCCACGTTGTCTATGTTCTCTTTGCACTTAAACACTGTATAATTTTGAAGTATTTGTTTGGGTTTTTTCCACCTATCTCTTCAGCTGTTAAATATTATTTATATAAAATTTGCAATAATCTCCTTCTCTGAGCATTACCAAATAATTCTATGGAATCAGACAGTCTGCTTGTAGAGTTAATGGGAAAGTTGTAGTACACTTCATCTGACCCAAGATCATACATTAACATAACGTGAATTTTGTGCTTTGAAATTACATATTGGTCAGAGCATTTGAATAAAAATACTGACAGAAAAGTTCTGATATGAGATTAAAATATTTATTGTGAAGAAGATAGCATTCACCTCTGTAATACTCATATTCATCAGTCTACACTGAATTTAAAGCAATGTCACACAATTGATGAAGGGAGCATGTCAAGTGGATTATTCCAATCAGAATTACAATGTGTTAAGAATCTATTTTGCCTTCTGCATCAATGTAGTTGCTAGTACTGAGGATGCTTCCTCTCCCAGCTCTATGCCTTTTGCTGTCACCACAGACCCCCCTGTGTGTCAGTGGGTGGATCTGATATTGTTAAACCCAACCTGAGTCTCTGCCTTCTCAACAACATCCAGCTGTGACAGTATGCTGACCAAGATCCTGGGGTAATTTGTCAAAAATTTGCATGGTGACAGTAATTCCAGACAGATATTCCTAAATGCTATTAACAAGGGCAGTGTCATAATCTGAGAACAATTTCTTCTGGGGTGATTAATTAGTGCTGGCAAGTTTCTTTCTCTCTTGGTTGAAGTACTGCTCTGTAGCTCCAGAAGGACCATAAAAAATGGTTCACATTTAGAAAGAAGACTGATATTTTAAGACATGACAGAGACACAGAGCACTAGGTATGGGATAAGGAGGAGTATCCCTCCTGGGCACATAAGCAGTAAGTTGTTAACATTGCTGCATTGACATAAATATATGGTGCTTCTTCGGATTTGCCTTATTTACCTTAAACTTCAAATCATTTCCTCAGAACAAAGAGACGGAAATATTGTAGTAGAGGACACAGCCAGAAGATGTGGCCAAATGTGCAAGTGAGGTACCATCAGTGCTTGATCAAATTCAAATCCAACTTCACCAGCAAATGGGAAAATAGGAAAAAAGGTGACTCTTCCCCTCTTTCCCATCCCACTGATTACAGCACAGAGTGATGTTGGCGTTGGGTCTCACAAAGCAGAAGTGGGTGTACAGCTCTCCTCATCCACCCTTTTGCTAGTTCTGCCAAGGCTGTCTCTGGTTCTAAGGCCATTTGGCAGGCAATGCCTTTGGCTAGTGCTATAAATTGTCTTAGTCTCCAAAACCACATGGCCACATGCAAATTGCATTCAGGGAATGATTCCCGGCCTGTTATAAGTCCCAACCATTCCCAGCAGTTTTGGGGAGACTGCTGGCTGTCACAGTTCAACAGCATCACAGCATGAATTTTAATAGTGCAAACCATCATATTTCCTTATCTAGAAACATTCCCTGGCACTGCTTGATGCACTAATTTTACCAACACTTGTATGTAGAGCCAGTTTATATAAAACACTATTCCCATAATGAATTAATTGGATTAAAGTGCTACCAGAAGTAGAGCCACTGAATTTGTTGTTTTAATTCAGATAAATTTCTTTCTATTTCTCTTGAGAGCTCAGACTTCTTTTGATGTAAATAAAGAGGACCAGAAGTTTACTTGCCTTCAGTAGGGGAAATATTCAGCCAGTGTGAGAATGAGTTGCAGAATCTACAAACTGCATCAGTTTGTAGATTGAGAAACTGGCAATGACTTTCTTGAAGTTCATTTTTAATTCTTAGCACTAGTGGAATGTTTGAAACCAGAACTGCATTTGTCTCTGCACTATACAGAACAAAAAATATTGCCACGATATACTACTGGACATCATGTCAAACAATATGAAAAGACTAAAAACATATTGTGGCTGTGATTTACATATCTAATAGAGTGATTGTGACATTTTTAAGTAAATTCTTCCCTATCATGGTTTTTAAAGCTGGCTTTCACTGAGAGTTCCTAAATTTGAGTGATATAGGGAAGTTGATGTTCATCGATAAATTATAACTGCCTGTTTTCCAAGCGTTAAAATACAGCAAAAAGTCTACTGCCTCGAGTTGGCAAATTTTTTCTCATGCACAAAATCTTTCTCTACCCTCTACCTGTACATCTCATCACTGAAAATGTATGAGGACACCTTCCTTTATGCACCAGCTTTGATGCTTGGTGCAGTTTGACTCAGACCAAATTACATTCTCAGGGCACAGTTCTGGGAGGTAATATAGGCCATGTACTATTACCAGTAGCAGCCTGTGTGTGGGTGCTGTGTTTTGAAGACTAAAAGTTTTGCAACATGAAAACAGGATGTTCTGTGCAGACAGATTTCAGTGCCACTATATGGTTTGTGTACATTTAATGCATTTGTACAGATATAACCTGTGTGTTCAAATAGCAAAAGTGCAGGCACTATTCCATAGACATATCATGTAGAAAGAGTGATTCATCCTAGACAGAGAACACTTGATCCTACTTTACCAGAAATAGACACTTTTGCAGAGCTGTAATTATCTGATATTTATCCTGAGAGTAGGCACCTTATCAGACTGTTGCAATTAAGGCTGGTATCATTTGCTAATAGCACACTAAGAGAAAATATGAAAAACACAATATAATGCTCAAGATCCACCAGACTATCAAGTTAACTAAGAAGAACAGGAGCATTTTTGGTATGACTTTAGAATTAAATCTGAATCCGCACTTGACATACAACCCAATCTGTTTTGCCACTGACAGGGATGCGGGCAACACATTCTTCAGGCCACAAAAAAAGGAGCTTGTTTCTTCTTTAACCATTTGCCATCTAAAAGAAAGGAAAAAAAAAACAACAATAAAATAATATATTGGACTAGATAAGTGCAGCAGGTAGAATTTATGGCAATACTAATGGACATTCAGAACACAACAAATGGTTGACTGTTCAAGGAGGTGATTTAACAATGTGTAGTAGCTCAGGCAAAGCTAGTGACTGAAGGACCCCAATGAGACATAAGGACTTTCAGGGAACAGCTGGGAGATGAAGGAGGTGTGCAACTGTCAAGACTATTTTTAATTTTGTTGGGCCTGACCAGTCCAGGAAGCAAGAGGAGTGTAGAATAAGAGCACTTTGATTCCACAAGTGATGTGATGGAGTCTTCTCAATAGCTGTCTACATAAATCCATGCACATCTCAGGAAATCAGCTTGTCCCTCTCATAAACATGACTTACATTCCATTCATAATACCCTTTCAGCTGCACAGATCAAGGAAAGTTCCCTAAAACAATGAAATAAGATAGCATTTCATAAGCAAGTTGTCCACAGTACTTGGCCAGAATGATTTAGAAAATGGTCCTGAAAGGGTATTTAGGGAGACATGACAGACCTAAGCACACTGCAATTGTTTATTTTTATATTAATATTGGCTTTGGACACAGCAACTACTTATCTGTGAGAGGGGGATGATGAAGAGATTTACATGGATAAAACACAATACAATGAGGATAGGAGATTTGCACACTGTAACACTACTTAAGCTTAAGCCACAGAGACTTAATCATTAGTGGCATCTTTCCAGACTTAGAAAGCTTTAAACGTGGATATGTTTTCCCCACTTAGATAACACAAAAATAGATATAAAAAATATCTAGGACAGACTGGAAACAAACAAAGGATCATGGTTTCCAGCTTTGCAGGGACTGAAACACACCGGTTGATACTGAGGTATTTGTCCTCAATTAGGAAAACACATATAGGTTGATGCATGAATATATGAGGGACTAACAGCAGAGACAGTCTCCAGTTGAAAATTATCAAAGAACTTAATTTTGAAGTCATTTGGGCACTGGTTATGCATTTTGGGTTATTCTTAATTCTCCAATTTAATAAACCATCTTGTTAATCCATAGTTAGATGTTACATGGAGTGTGATAAATAGTGACCTTTCCCTTTGTTACAAACCTGAAGTTTATCCAATATGCAAAATCCCTGTGGTAAACTTGGACCACATTCTAAATAAACACAGACTTTATTTGCTTAGGAGCTATGGGGATCTCAGATGATTCAGAGGATTTGAAACAGGGAAAACTTGTGTTCAGAGATCACAAAAACTTGGTTCTCTTATTTATACTGGTATTACGTCTTTCAGCCATGCATTACTGAAACAGAGAACAAGATGACACAGAGGGCTATATCCTATATCCACCGCTGCTGATGTTTTCAATGAATATCAAGCAATCTGACACTACACTGACCATCGGTTGTCTGGGAACTCTCATCAATATATTCCATGATAGAAATTTTAGGAAAAAAAAACATTTTTATGGGTAACTAAAGTATGCTGCTGTACCAAGAATTTGTTTTCCTGAACCAATCTCATGACTGGAGTCTGGTCTCTTCCAAGGAACAAGTGGTAGGACAAGATTAAATGGCCTTAAATTGTGTCAGAGAAGGTTTAGATTAAAGGAAAAATTTCTTTACCAGAAGAGTTTTCAAGCATTGGAACAGGCTGCCCAGGGCAGGTGGAGTCACCATCCCTGAAGGTATTTAGAAGTGTGGATGTAGCACCTGGGAACATTTTTCAGTGATGAGTTGGCAGTGATGGCTTAACGATTGGTCTTGATGATCTTAAACATTTTGGGCTTGATGATCTTAAAGATTTTTTCCAACCTAAGTGATTCTGTTGTTCTATGATTCTATTATATACGTCCAATAACATTATAATACATCTGTTCCTTATGATCAGCCAGAAAATATTTCAATTTCAAATATTAACACATTATCTCAGTTTGGGGGTTTTTTTTAGGAACTTGATCAAAGTCTGGAAGAACTTAGCAGAAAACTCATCTTGATTTCAAAGTGATTTTGACTCATCGCCAGTTCTTTTTGATAATTTTTAAGTTTTGCTTTGTATGTGTCTTAATTCCGAATCTCTCATGTGCCATAACGTGCATTAGGGTGTTCTCCAACTTTGGATAAACTTCTGTTTGTCACCACATACCAGGGAAATTCTCAAGAATAATCTTGGATGGCGATTAAGGAGAACTCTGATTTACAGCCAAGAACAATAAGGGGTTTTTAATACAAAAGGTTTGTTAATAAACACCAAAATAAAAAGTCCATGAGCAAAAATGATGTGTGGACTTATCTCACATACTGCTTTCTCATCAACTATTTTTAGTAAGTGAGTTTTGTGCAATTTCCTTAAAGAGAAAGACATCTTGGCATCAGAATGCCCCTGTCATTGAAAACCACATTCTGCTATCTTTCTTGTTATAAGAGAGTAATAAACTTCCCTGAAACATGATCTCTTTATCCATCTTAATTATTGAGCAGTGTCACTTTTGGAAAAATGCAGACTTTCTGCTTCAGAATACAGCAGTTGTAACTATGCACACAGTGCTGGGCTAAGACTGGATGTGAACAGTGTAACCTGCTGCTGTGTTTTTGGTGAGGCAGGTGACGGTGGCTGGACACAGAACAAGGAGGAGGATTTTCATCTTGTCAGCACAGGAGGATGGAGTGGTTGTGACTTTGCCTTTTGCTTTCTCAGACTGGGATGGAATATGTTGCTAAGTGAGCCAGACATAATTTTATCTTCTGATACAAAGATCCTGGATGCAGGTCCTGGCAGCACCAGGAAGGTGTCTTGTCCATCCTATCACTATTGTTTTGTCAGCTCTTCCTTTAAGTAGCTCTATGAATATGCAAATATTTTCTCTAATAGACCAGTTCTTTTTAACTGACAGCTCCATGGCTGATGAAATGAAAAACTGTGATGTGACACAATGGTTTTTCTGAAGCTATGGTGGCTCAACTGCAACATAGGCCAGAAACCAGGATGTCCAGTGAGGAATGTGGAAGAGTTTAAATTCATTTTTATGAAGGGATTCAGGATTAAAATCTTGAAGCATCTTGATTGTCTGGAGATCAATCAGACACTGCATTTTGCCACACTCCATATGAAGAACAGAAAAGGGAAGTGGATTCAGATGACTGAAACTCTGTGACCTAGCATCAATACAGTACTTTTTCAGAATTGCTGAATTGAATTTTCACTCTCTAACAGCAGAATAATCAGGAGTGTAAGTCAATTGGTAACACGGAGAGAGTACCTGGAAAGCACTTCCCGAGGAAGCTGTGAGGAAGGTAAAGGTTATTGCGCCTAAACAATAAAACTCTGCAGAACTGCTGCAAAATGTGTTGAGCTTTGGGACTCTTGCTGTACTACAGAGACTAGGTGCATGCATGAATGAAGGCCATATTTTTCAGGAGGAATTTCAGTGTTATTGAAATCATCTTTTTGCTGTGAAATCAGTGGACTTTGCTTACTCAGAGACCTTTGAGTATCTGGGCTTTAGTCCAATATGAGAAATAAAAGCTGCTGATGAGAAAAATGGACTTTGGAACACCAATACTGAGTTAATGGAGGTATTTCAATTCTGTTTTCTAATTGTATGCATTCCCATAGCTCACAAAGGAGACACAAGGTGAGAAATTTGGCTCCTGTTGCAATCCCATAACTCACAAAGGAGACACAAGGTGAAAAACTTGGGTCCCGATGTTTTATGCTACAGTTTTTATTAACTTTAGAACAAAACGCTGAAGTGAAGAGAATATGATTAGGAATGAGTAAAGCTCAAATGAGGATAAAAAAATCTGGTACAACTTGATTTCTGAATTTTATCCTAAGATTAACTACAGTATTAGGATAACTGAGCATTTTCTGAAACTTTTCTACACATGGATGGGCTGGAAATCCCAGGGCTCCTTCTTCTTGCACAGAGTGAAAGCAACCTTTGTCCTGTTAAACACATTGAGGTATATTTACAGGTGCTTGAGCCATAACTGAAGCAGCCACTGCTGCTGTTCTTTAGCCTCCTTTAGGAGAATGATCATGACAATTTGACCACCATGCCCTTTTCAGTCTTTGTACCTTTTTGAACTTGAATAGTATCAGAGGAAAAAAGATCTTTGAAATATCTACTCAAATGAAGAAAAAAACTTAGTTCGATTAAGTTTGTGACTAGAACTATGCAGAAATTTAAAAAAAAAAGCAAATGAGACACCTGTGATTCCTTTGAAGTAAACCTTTTGATAAAGATGACTAAAAAAGAGAGGTTGGGGTATTTGTTAGTTCATTGGAGTATTTATGTTTTATTAGAAGTTCCCAGATCAGAATAATGCAATTGTTAGTACTGATAACCTTTATGTAGGTATTCACACCAATTTTTTTTATTTTTTTTTAATAAGGCAAATGTGTCTTGATTATTTTTTTTTAATTTTTTTTTTTTTTTTGACACAAAATATATCAGATGATTTTAGGGTCATCTCACAAACAGCTCATCAACAAAGCAAAGCTGTATTTGCACGTATTTTTCTGGGAATTATTGTTGAGTCATATTACTGAGTCTCAAAACCCTGGAAATACCCCAAACTTCTTGTTAGCAGATGATAATAGATCTATGCCCATTGTCTGGAGGTTGTATGCCCAAGAGGTTCTGAAGCAGGAAGGAGCCTGTTGAATTGCAAAGGAAAATTTTGTTACGAGCCCACCTGCAAGGTACCTGGAACTACTTTACATAGGATCTATGTTCCTGTGTAATAGTGTTGGTAGGACAAGAGGTAAAGAGCGTGTTCAGAATAAATATAAGGAAGATTTTTTTTTTTATGATCAGGGCTGTAAAATGCTGGAACATGTTGCCCAGAGAGGCTGTAGATGCCCCATCCCTGGAAATATTTAAGGTCATGTTGGATGTTGCTATGAACAACTTGATCTAGTTGAAGATGCCCCTGCTCATTACAAGAAGGTTTGATTAGATGAATTTAAAGGTTCTGCCCAACCCAAAATATTCTTCGTTCCTATGATATGTTGAATGCTGACTCTTTTTTCCAATGGGAACCTGATTTATAAGACAAATAGCATCTCAGATAAAGACATCTAAGTAGCTGATCAGGGTCTTGTCTTAAACTGTAAAAGGAAGAAGCCTGGACATTGTGCTACTCCTTGTGCATCAAAATATCATGAACAATGAATATATGGATGAAATTGAGCTTAATTTTGAGCTGTATGGGCAAAAAAAATAAATTGAAAGTGTTCTTTTTTTTAACAGAAATCATATTAAATATTGACTTTTATTGACTTCCATGTAAGCATTTATTCTAAACAGTAAAATAACATTTGAAAATATAAATGAAAGGAAGAAAGAAATAAAGGTCTTATCTCTACACTCCAATTTTTCTATGACATTCATTATAAAACGGTGATATATGGTATTCATCAACCTCTTTCCTGTAACACTTGCAAGCATGATTTTTGAAAAATTACATCCATCTGTTGAAACCTCATGCCAATCACAGTTATCCTTTAACTATATTTACCAGGAGGAATATTTTGAGAAAATATGTCTGACAGTGACTAATTGACTTTTATGCAACAGCTAGGTATTAGGAGAATTTAAATTGAAGGCATTATCTGGGTTTACTGGCCTTGTAAGTTTTATCCCACTTTAAGACAGAATTTTATTTATGAAGTAGAATTAATTCAATGAGGAATAGATTTGGTACCTACCAGCTCCTTAGAGTCATTTTATTCAATAACATTTTGGTTTAAAGGCTGTTCATGTGTGTGTGAAGTGGTCACTTTTTGTCTGCACTGTGCAATGTCCTGCAAATTGAAGGTTTGGGAGATGAAAGGCACAGCTGCTGAGTAGTTTTGAATGAGCAACATGAGGCACTGACAACTCAACTTTTAGAGTACTTGGCATTTTCGAAGGGCTAGTTTAGCTGTAATGGATAATACGAAGTCTGAACATGGAGTTTTTCTATAAGGAAAAGATAGACTAGTTTAACAAGGATCTAAATTTTATTTATTTTAAAAATTTATTATTTAAATATTTCAAATGTAAACACATTAGTAGAATAAGTCGTTAATATCTGTAGTCTCGCATACCCTTCTCAGTCCTCCTCAAAATATCACAGACATCTACTTGCTAACCCATTGTTCTATCTTTGACAGAACCACTCTGCATCTCCTCCTAATTCCCTGTAGCTTCTTCCCTCACATATTTGTGGCTGCCTGGATTTATTCTTACTGTTTAAAGATATGATTCCACAAAGGATTACCTCTGGATGTGAAGAGTCTTCACACGAATATACCTCATCTAAGGGTTTGAAAGTGTCTGAGATGATTATTTAAAAAAACACTCGTATAGCAGCTCATCCTCCAGAAAGGGGATAAGAAAAAAAGAAAGCTTATTCATCTGGGCTTAATAAAACCTTTTCATCTTTTCTATGTCATACATTATATTAGGGACAGATCTAGGTATTTCTAGGTTACAGATGGGCAGAAATTACTTCAAATTATAAGCGCTGAAAGCTTTTTTTTTTCCAAATCAGGTGAAAAGACACATCTTTCAAAATCTGTCATTGAGCAAAAATGTAAAGATGGGTGCAAAGTCCATATTAAAAATACTTAAGGGGGTAATTGTTTCAAGTGTAACAGACAAGAAACTTAAGCTGTAGTCTCTATCCTGCTTACCACAATGCTAAAGAAAACAGAAAGCTGACAGACTGTATAAATGAAGTTGTTTATTTTAGATGAAAGACTACTTCAGAAAAATTTCAGGTGCCAGAATCAACATTCAAATCACTGCTCAGCACGAAGGAGAGTAAGGAAATCTACTGGAGACTCTTATAACCTAATGAAGTAGCCCTGCCACTCCAGCATAGCCTTCTTTCTTATTCAATTTCACCTACACATAAGCAACCATTTCTTGATGAAGTGTCCTGTTCATTCTAAAAGATAAGCAGCTCTTTGAAAATGAAAACACACAAATGAGTCCCTGGAAAACAAAGCTCAGCCTCAGCCAAGAAGTATTACTAAGGGCACAGAACACTCCTTTGAGATGTTCATGACCTAGTGTGTTTGTATGACTGATTCAGGTTATGACCAGTTCAATTACAACAGTATCAAAGCAATCTCCATGTATTTTTTTTTTTTTTACCTGAAGTCTGCATTTTGTCATCATGTCTTTTTGATCACACAAAGGCACTCTCATCAACTCTGATGCTTTTGCTCTTTCACAGTCATTTTGAATGAAGAGAACTCTGGTATGTTCTGTTGTGTTCTACCAACGCATTGCACTAGGGTAAAGAGCAGCTCTATTTATCTATTTACATGTGCATATGCAATTTTATTCTTGTCCTCTATTCTCAATGATGGAATGAACTTCAAGGATGCAATTTTGTCTACATGTCTATTATTGTAGATTTCCTTGATTTTCTTAATAGTTACTCGATTGAGTTCTTAAGCTTGCCCACACAGCCACTTTCAATAATTTTTTTTCTGAATTAAAGTTGTTATTTGAAATGGATTGTTTAAGCATATAAAATTACTATGTGGTTATTCCAAATGGAATAAAAGCAGACTTGACTGAATTTCCCTCCTTCACTTCCAAAGCAAATGGAACCCAAATATATCAAATTAAGTGTGGTTTCATGAGGAGTTTAAACTAGGATAACTTCTGAGAAGATGTTTGTCATGACCAATTTGTGTTGCTTTCTGGGCCCACAGGCTTCAAAGAAATCAAAAAAGACTTAGATGGGACAGCAGCATTTGAGGGCAGTAAGAAAAAGACTGAAGAATTCTGACCAGCTACTCACACACTTCATAAACATGTAATACATTTAATTCTGTGTGAGAGTAAAATTGATTGTCCAGAATGTAATTCCTTACGTGTGCCTAATAGCAGTAGCGTATCAGTAGACACGACTGTGACATCTTGCCTAAGAAACTAAACTTCCACAAAAGTGGGTAAAGTTACAGTGGTGAAAAATTAACAGGAGAATTTTCAAGCTGATCAGAAGCAACTTGGCAACCTATTTTACCAATCAGCACCAGTGTTAACAACATCATAGTACACCCATGTACCCAAAGTGCCTGGGCAATTGGATTAGAAGTGAAAATGGCCTGAAACAGCCACAGGGCTCTGGAAACAATTTCTAGCAATGGTACACACCTCTGACATTGCAGACTAGATAAAGAGTTTTTAAAGAAATTTTAAATCCTCCATTAAACAAACACTTAAAGTTATATAACATTCACAGTATTTTGAAGACTCTTAAGACAAACTCTCATAAAATAATCTCATGTGCTCATTCATGACCCTCCAACATCCATCATCCCAATATAATGTACAAAACACCTCAGAAGAATATCAAAACTGAGATGTATTCTTCATCACCTGTGAGCTGGGAGCTTTATTTTGAGAGAAATTGTACATAGAGAGGGTGGATGTGGGAGGAGGCTTGTGTTAAATGCTTATCCACAAGTCAATGACCTCTTGGAAAGCTTCGAAACACTACGTCTGCATGATGAAGGAGGCAGAAAACAAACATGCTGTGATCTGTTCACATACTTGAAACAGGCACGGAAAAGAGAAGGATCTTAGGAATTCAAGGAAATATGGGAAAAGTCTGCATGAGCCTAGACAGTATCCCAGTGCTCATTATGACCCGCTAATAACATTTTTCTGTGCTTTATTTAAATTACACACTTCTCAGTGTTCTATTTCTCACATATTGTGGCTCGAAGAATGTTGACAGATATGGATCATGTCTGTTAAAAAACTAATTATTCTCCCAGGGAGGTGGGAGACTTGTGGGTTCAAATCCCCTCTTTGAAACAGCTGACAAACAAACTGCTGTATTGAACAGAAGGTACATGGAAACTTGGCTTGGAAGATGGGATGTGTAGAGTTCACAAAATCTGACGAGAGTGTGCTTTAAAAGAAAAAATGATTAGCATAAAAAAGCTGAATTCTCCATCATAAATATTGATGTTTTTCATATATTAATGAATATTGAAAGAATTCCTTTAAATGAGATTTCTTTTTTCCATTTACTTTTTTTTCATATTCTGATGATTACATAAAAATGTCATTGTTTACATAAAGTTTATTAACGAGTATTTTTAACTTGACATTGCTTGCAAAAGTAATATTTAGTAGAAGAGATTTTGGCCTGTTCATTCAGAATGAACCCTGGGTCTCAAACCAGCTTTTCGTGTTTTACTCAAATAACTATAGATTATTCACCACTGTCATACTGTTGATTTTAGGAGCTGTTCACCATATGTGAATAAAGTTACACTCTTTAGCAGTTTGAACTGCCTACGTGATATTTCAACTGATATATCATTTTTTATGAAGTGGGTTTTTTCCCTGCATTAGAATTTTTTGACCTACCGTAAGTGAGTGATACTTCCTTCCTCAGTGAACAAGGAATTATGTCTGACAAAAAACAGGACCAGGACTAAAGACATGAGGGAAATACTAGCTTTACATTCTCTTTGTCATATTTGTGTGTCTGCTTTGGGACAATAGTTCCCTTTACATATTTAGCTGATTTATAGGATTCTATTCAGATGTAACAATGCAGTAGAATGGAATTTTCTTGTTAGTCAAGCAAATATCTTTGGTTTGAGGATTTCTTACAGGCTGTAACGACACAGTATATGTATTAGGGAAATGCAGAAGCACACAGAACACAACTTTTTTATTTATTTATTTTTATTTTCCCTTCATGTGAACCACAGTATTTGAAACTGGCTGTGGTATGAGGGCTGCTGTGGAAGACAGCAATCCTAACCATGAAAATAGCCTGAAGAGGCTGCTCTTTAGTAACTTAGGCTGCTTTTGAAGCTTTATATTTTTCCCTTTTTATCAGCAGATTTTCATGATTATTCTAATGGTTCTGAAACAATTTGGCAAATTATCTTAATCATCTGATGATAAAGTAGTTGAATAATTTCTTCCACTTATGGCAATTTTTTTTCCTCCAGCTGTTCCTAACAGAATGTAAGTCTGAAGATACAAACATTGTATGCTTTTTGAAGTTCTATTTCAATGTCAGATACTGTAGGAAATATGGTCTGTGAGGTAACCAAGTGCAGAAAACAAGGTTCTTCTGGTTAGTATGGGCTCATTAAATATGCCTGACTGACTCTTGCACAGCTCCATTTTCTTTTCAACATCATGGCTTTCTCACAATAGAGATTTGTGGAACTGAACTTCATCTAGCACTGATCATTATGTTGCTAATCTCAAGAATCAGCTGCCTTTCCCAATTACAAATCATGGGTATAGAATATGGATAAAGATATTTAAAAGAGATTGTCAACTTAAATATCCATAATAAACAATAAAGTTATACTTAACCAACTTAACTTAGCCCTTGACACACATGTAGGAAGACATTGGTGAAAGAGTGACAACTCATCAAAAGAGTATTTAGAACATTATTTGAAAGCAGAATCACAAAACAAAACTTGAACACAAAAAGGAAGCCTACAGAGGGTAGAAGCAAAGACAGGAGCCTGAAAGGAATACAGAGAGGTTCATCATGACCCAGCAATGCAAACTCACAGCCCAGAACACCAATTGTATCCTGGGCTGCTTCAAAGGCAACGTGGCCAGCAGGTCGAGGGGGTGATTCGGCCACTCTGCTCTGTTCTGGTGAGACCCCACCTGGGTTATTGTGTTCAGTTTGGAGGTCTCCAACATAAGGAGGCCATGGACCTGTTGAAGTGAGTCCAGAGGAGGACCATTAAGATGATCAGAGAGAAGGCTGGAGCACCTCTCCTATCAAGACAGGCTGGGAGAGTTAGGGCTGTTCAGCCTGGGGAAGAGAAGGATCTGGGGAGACCTTTTAGCACCTTCCAGAACTTAAAGATGATACAGGAAAGCAAGAGAGGGAGTTTTGTCAAAGGCAAGGAGTGATAAGATGAGAGAGAGTGGCTTTCAACTGAAAGAGGGAAGGTTTATAGTAGATATTAGGGAGAAATTCTTTATGGGGAAGGTGGTGATGCTGGAACAAGCTGCCCAGAGAAAAGATGGATGCCCCAACCCTGGAAATGTTCAAGGCCAGATTGTTTGGCCTTGAGCCCTTGTGGGGCTTTGAACAAGCTCTTCTACTGGAAGGTGTCACTGCCAGGCAATGCAAAGGTAATATGAAAACACATACAAAAAACACATACGGTATGACATTTCATAAAATGGCATCTCCCTGTGATATGGAATCTGTAACAAAATGGCAGAACCAAGTAGTCAGTGGGAAAGTATTTCCTGTTGCAACATCCCTCTGAATTAACCAGCTCAGATGGCAATGGGGCCATTGCTCCTGACAGTTGGTTCCAGGGTAGTCTGTGACCTTGTGAGGTGTTTTACAAAACACTCTGTTTTTTCAGACCACCAAAAATCCTTTTGGTGCCAGGCACAGAAAGTCCCAGCCAGCTCCAGTGAGCCACCCAGGGCACAGACAAGCCCCTCTGCCAAGCTGGGGCAGCCAGGAGAAACAGATTCTAGAAAGGGCTACAGGCAACAGCAGCAGAGGAAGAGAGATCCAGGGAGGGAACAGCAGCAGAGGCACCCCAAAAGGGGCCTAAGAAGGAGGGCAGAAGGGGTCCTGGAGCAGGGATCATTCCCTGACAAGCCTGGAGGGACCCTGCTGGAGCAGAGACACCCCTGCAGCCCAGGGGAGAGGAGTCAGGAGTGACAGAAAGAGGAGAAGACTGGGAAGAGTCATGGTGGGAAGGATGTCTTAGTCTCTCTTTATTTCTCGCTACCTGAATCTATTTTAATTGACAATAAATTAAGCTAATATTCCCCAAGTCAGGTCTTTTTTGCTTTTACTGCTGAATATTTTTTCTGTCTTTACCTCAACCCTTGAGCTGTTCCACCCTCTTTTCTCCTCTTCTGATGAGAAGGGGCAGGGAAAGAGTGTCCAGGGAAAAGGAGCACAGTTAACCCACCAGGCAGGTTTACTTACCAGCAGCCCCTTGATCTGGGTCACCCTATGAAGAAGCTAAAACACATCACTGAAGTCTCCGACTGCTGAAGCAGAAGGAGGGGGCACCATTTCAGTCATTCCATTGCTGCACCACCATTTTTAAATTTGCACAGCTTTGTAGGGTATCTGCACCCACAGGCAGCCCTGTGACAGCATGGATTAAGGAAATACTGATTTAATGTCTTCTAGTCATGCTCTTTTCCCTTTCCCTTCTGTGGCTTGATGCACCCATGGGTTGTTTCCTTTGTGAAAACACTTGCATAAGTGTGATCTCTGTGGGCATGAAACCCTCAGGTGACCCATAAAAAAGTGCAGTAGAAAAATGTGCAGCTTTCTCTGAACTGCTTCTCTGAGAGATCAAACAAGCACAGCACTGGTGTGAAGTAGGAGATGAAAACGGAAGTTGCTCAGGGCCTGAAGAGAAAGGCAGTGAGAGCATCCTGTGGCAGAGAGAGACCAAGGTGTGTCATCACTTTCACTGTGATACAAAACTGCAACTTAACTGTTCACAGAGAAAACATCTTAGTAAGACTAGTAAATAAAGCAAAATAAAGTACATTCTCTGGCACTGAGATCATTTAGCACAGCAGCTTTGTTGAAAGTGAAATAACACTCCCTCATAAGACAGAAGTAGCATGTTTATTTATATAAAAGAGCGATTTTACAAAGTTGATGGTAAACGTGACAGTGATTTAACAAGATTCAAAGGCAAAGCATTTTTGAGTGCTTACTGCATGGAGGATGGGGTCAGAGAGAGCTTTTCATTGACACATGCATTCTGAATTCCTTCTCAGTGGGGAGTTTACGTGTGACTGGATACAGATTTTGACTCAGACTTGGTCAGTGGATTATACCTAAAGGATCATATCTGTGCAATCAATCCTTTATATCACTTATCTTAGATTTCAAAGTTTTCAAATTTACTGAGTATTTGACACAATAAAGACTGTCTTGGCCTCCAGGAGTAACTTTGAGAGGTGCCACTGCTCTAGGGGAGATCCTGGCATGCAGCTCACTGCCATGCTATTTATGTCCACTATTTATGGAGTGAGGTGATTGATCCAGTTATATTTGCATACTGACTGCGGAGGTTAGATTCCTCCAAATCTGTCTTGAGTCAAACCTTGAACAACATCATTGGTTAGATAGATGCACTGCTTAAATTAGCCCTTGGCTATTATGCTGTTCTCTGCTTCCCCTGAATCTGATTTTGGTGACCAGACAAATAGATTACAACTGTCACTGGAGATTATCACCTGAACAAGGTTACAGGAAACAGAGGTCAAGTTGGTACAGATTTCTTGGCCACAATATAAACCAGTTCTTTTACTCAAAATAGTGAGGTCCTAAGTGCCTAATTACAGCAGTCCCTGATCTTATCTAACTCCTGACTGCCCTCAGGCATTACTCAATAAAGTGAAAATTGACCCAAACCATTGGCCTGGCCATTTTTAATTTATTAGTATGAACACAGTCACCACATCTGTTCACTGCAATGATTTTTTAGTAGCTCCTTCAGGACAAGCTCTCTGATTAACAGTCATGGAGGGTAGAATTCAGCTGCAGATCAAAATACCTATTACACAAGCACATAAACATGGACTAATTGCCTAAATATTGATATGTAAAGCCATGTGAAATGTCATAAATGTTTGAGAGCTAAGCAGATAGGGAGATCCGTCACTGGACTTCTGCCATTCTGCAGTGACATATGAGTTGAATGAAAAAAAAAAAAAAAAAAAAAAAAAAAACAGAGAAAATCAGAGCTGTTTAAAGTGTAAGTCAAGCAGTAGATTTGCATTATAGTTACTTAAGTGAAAGCATTTTCACCAGTTCACCAGAACAGGTTTCCGTTTTCTGTACAAAGAGTTTTGTCACCATCTGAGTTGTCTAAAGCTGCCAGAAACCTTCAGACTGAACTGACAAATATAATACAGAACTTAGATTCTTCTGGAAAGTGGCAGTCACACAAGATAGTCTTAAGCATCTGAAATTACAGTAGACAGCTCAGGATGAAAAACTGAGTCAGGCCAAAATATCTCTTAAGGTATTCTAGCAAGTGCTATTATAAAGAGTTTATATGGTAAACTGGAGCAGCAAGCCATCAATTATTTAAAATAAATTTGATCAGAATTTCCTTCTGGCACTAAATTTGAGTGAAACAGAATGGCCTCAGCTTTTTCTGTAAAACTCTCTTAGCCTCCAGGTCAGAGCAGCCACATACAAAATGCCTATTGGGATTGATCTCAATCTTGCACAAAGGCCTAAAATGAGGCTGTCCTAAGGCTGTCCCAGATTAAAATCATGCCAAAGTTAATCACAATTTCACTGTAGTTAGAACAAAACTTCAAAACCCATCAATGTTTCTTCAAGTTATTTAATTAAGTAGAAAAGATGCAGTGAATATAGACAATAAATGGCTTCTGTACCTGAAAGAGATACTTTTGCTCATCCCACCTTGATGAGTGCCACAGGTGCCACAAATGGTTTGAGAATAGAATTTCTTTGACTGTTAAGAAGATAGAAAAAGAATTTTAGAAAATTCTCAGGTCACTGACCTTCAACTCCAAAAACTGGAAATTAGACCTAAGGACATAGTTTCAGGAATTAGGTTTCCTTATACTTTAAACTTTTCTCCCAGTCCCTTCCTCTCTGACATCAGCATGGATTACTTCCCACTTCAGTCATCACCCTAGGAAAAGCATTGTACTGAAAATCTTCTGATTTTTCTTGCTACAAAAAATCTCCTGCTTAGACATAAGACCTATTTAATCTTCGTCCAGAGCAGTAACACAAAGATTTTCTCCCCTTAAGCAGAGGTTGCAAACCATTTTGTTTAATAGATGCCTATCAGGAAAGTCTGTGATTCCTCATGTGTGAATGAAGCTATTAAACCCCAAACCTTATTACACAAATAATGTCCATTTTGATATTTCAAAGTACTTTTAGCAAGGTGCTCACAAGTGTGTTGTAAATGATCCGTAAACAGTAGAACACTACAGGGACAAATTGTAGATTGGGCAATTTGTTTTCACAAAAGTTTACTGCCCAAGGAGAAACCAATCACCATCGAGGGTCAGTTGAAGGCCCAATCCTTCAAAAGTTCCTCCCCTTTGTCTTCCTTGCTCATGCTTTGACACTGTGTAAATCAGGAAGATTAATCCTGTGAATAACAGGTGAGTAATGGGTTTGAGGTATTTTGTTTTGTTATCATACAAAACAGGCATCTTCTTTAAATTCTTGTAGGCAATTCCCTCACATTTCTAGATAATCTCTTTTATTCTTTTGGCAGATATGCCACCACCATAAGTGTGAGGAACTAAGACTAAAAAGAGGAACTAGGACTTTAAGAAAGGATTTAAGCAACAACTTCACATGCTACGTTGTAAATGAACAGAAAAAATAGTCACTCCCAGAAAGTGTAGATTTCTTCAGTGTTCCTTACTGCCAGGAAAATGGAAATGCGAGATAAAAACCTATTTTCACTCAAGTGTATCATGTGCGACACTTTCAATTAATCCCAAACACATTTTAAAAGTCTGAATTTCAGCGGTGCTTTTTATATTATTTTTCTTTACTATGTATCAAAACGGGTTTTAATCCTGCTTGTCACCATTTCCTGTTTCTCAGCCATGGAGATAATATCCAAGAGTACAGGATGATAACATTTAAATTCCCACTGCCCAGCACCAGCTGAGGTGACAGAACTGGAGATAAAGACTTCAAAAGGACTGTGGTTTCATGACAATTGTTATATTATTTTGAAGGTAAGGGGCTGATTCTGAAGAAAATCAGCAGTAATAGCTTCATGTTAATGCCACTGGTCATTTTTCTTGAAGCTTTCTCTTCTTGAACCTTTCTTCAGATTCCTGTGGTGGCTTCTGGATGCTTACCTAGACACTTTCTCACTCCTCCTCCTCCTCCTCAACAGGACAACAGAAGAAAAGATGTAAAGGCAGGATTTTTTCCCTCACATCTTTTCTCACTCCTCTCTCACAGCTGCTACAGTATTTTTTATTCCTTTTTTGAATTTGTTTTTGCAGAGACATCACCAGCTTTGCTGAAGAAGCAGCCTTTGGCCAGTGTGGGGCCATTTAGGAGTCAGCTGGACCCAGCTGTGTCCAGCATAGGGTGAGCCCCTGACCTCTTCTGACAAAAGCTTCCCCCACTCTCTAAACCTTGCCATATAAAAAAATACACCCTCATATCTATTAGTCTGATATTAACCACTATCACAACCTAACCTGCATTTTGGGAATGACTATTCAACATCAAAACATTTACAGTATCAGTAAATGTATCCTGTGTCAGCTCAAAATAATCATCATGCAACCTCATACTGGTGTATTTCCAGGTGCGCCTGTGGCACAGCTGGAAACTGGATATAAGGATAATGAAAGCAGCTGTAGTCATGTAGCTGGTCTCCAATGATTCTCAGACCGCCTCGCTGTGCATTTCTCATTAGGAGTGTGAATAATATAAACCGTTTGGGGTTTTTTTTAGATACACCTTAGGCATCATTATCTCACCCTTAAGCTTTGCATGCTAAGAATGATATCAAACCCAAATTCAGAGAGAACAGAGAAAATTTCCCTCAGGACTCCAAACAATATTCAGTCTAAATTCCATGCTCTTACTCCCAGGTTCTTCTTTAGGATTTGCCATATAAGACTTCCTTTTTGCTGAGTAAAAATCAGAAAATGCATTACAGAAACAAATCTGGGAGCTCATAATCATTAAAAGACTAAGCCAGACATGTAAGTTGGTCCACACCTTGCAGTAGCAGTACCCTCTGCAGTCAGCTGTCCTCGTTCTTTAGTGAAAGCTGACTGGGTTCCAAACGCCAAAGAACTTTACACAAATAAGTCTAAAAACTAGAAACTAGTCTAATGACAGTTACAGGTCTATGACAGATTTTTGGAACCCCTTATCCTCTAATGTTTGGGTGTCTGTGAAACTAACTTTTAAACTAGACCAGCTTTGAGATGCAGGTTGAACCACACAATATCCAGACATCCTTTTCAGCCACAGTTATTCCACGTATTTATGATACTCTGTACTTCTAATCCCTGATACACTTTTAAAAATTACTTTTTTAACTAAAACAATGGCTGTGGGACACAAATAAATTTATCTGTCAGCAAAGGGGACAGCTAATTCATCTGATGCTGAACACTACTTTCCGAAGTAATCACAATGTTTCCTGCCTAGAATTATTGGCATCAAGCTTGTAAATGTATTCCCTAAGGGAGGAAAAACACTGTAAATAACTTGCCTTTAAAGAGGAGGTTTATTGGATTTTTACAACAGATAACATGAGCTCTGGTTAAATGCTGAGTGATATTTATATCCCTGTACCTCCAGTCATACCTCAGCTGCTTTTTTTTTTAAATTATTATTTTTTTTTTAAATTTCAGAATTAATGAACACAGCAATCATTGGCATTCACTTCCAGAGTCTTTCTAGTATTCAAAATATGGACACATTAAAAGGAGGGTGAACATGACAGCTGAAAGAATAGTGTTTTCCAATTTCTCTTACTACCTCATGAATTAAGGAGAAAAAAGAGGTAGGGGAGGAAGAAAGAGACAAAAACAAAAATGAAATTATTCTGCTGGTATTCATGCCCATTAAGACGGAATGCCCTAAAGGGAATATGAGCAAGGATTTTCAAATGCTCAGCTGAACTGTGAGTTGTTACCAGTTTATCAGGCAGTGCAATTTACACAGCCCTCAGGGGATATTGGGTATGGATCAGTACAAGTGTCATGAGAGAACAATTTTAGCTTAAATCTGCCACACTGTGTGGCACAAGGTGCTTAAGTGTTAGGGCTAAGAGATTGTCTCTCAGCTTGTCAGACATGATATGCTACTTCAGATTCCTAGATCAGTCCATCTCAGAGCTCCCTGCATTAGATAATTTCTCAGTAACCCTTTCAGCCTGTTTATGCCATGGGCATGGACACATAATGCTTTGTTGGCCTGATGGAAATTATGCTGGCCTGATTTTCTAAAGGCAGCTGCGGATATGTGGTAAAAGCTTTATAAGTAATTTAGCCCTGTTCCAAAGGTGAAAATTTCCCCCTGGAGAAGTCAGAAAAAAATGTGTTATTTCTTTGAGAGAGCCTGACCTCAGATTTTCACATGGCCATCCTGTTTGCTTGTAGATGGTTATGTAGTGTAATTTCTCCCATTTTACAAGTCAAATGTCACCTCTTCTTCCACCACACTGCAGAGAAAATAAGTTAGAGGAAAGTCCTCTTTATGAGATGAAAAGAGAGCTGCTGTTTGGTGACCTCCTCAGTCCTAACGGGCTGGGTTATGCAAATTGTTGGAACATTTGTAACACTGAGTTCTTCAGGTGGCATCCCTTAAAGCAGGATTCATCTGACTCAATGCGGGTGCTGATGTACATTTCAGCAAGTCACTTTCAATTCCCTTTAGGGCCAGAGAAGATCTAGTAATAGAGACAATAGAATTTAGAGTGTGATTCATCTCATCTTAAACAGATGCCTACCTTTGTTCAGAGGAATTGCATCCTAAACTCCATTAACTGAATTGACTAGATCTCTGTTGATGATAATGGAAGCACAAATCACAAATAACCAGTTAAAACGGTAGGTACCTGTGCTGAAAGTCAGGTGAGACTGATGAGTCCTATCCCTTGTTTCTGAAACCTACTTAGACTGAGGTGTATATTGTACACTCAGCTGCTCCATCCTATTAAAATGGAGTTTCTTCCCTGGAAGATATCTGTTTTAATGGCCATGGAAATCCATACATTCTGTTGCAGCAAAGAAATTCCAGTGCCTTGAGATTTTAGCAGGAAATTAATGAACCTATGACTACCCATTTTGGAGGTATAAAATCTCTTTTTTTTAGAGTTGATCCAAAATGCCCTGTGTGTAAAGAAAATAGAGGGATTCCTTCTCCTTCAACAATGATTAGATCTTCCTAAAACAAGGATGGCCAGTACTTGAGTCAGAGCAAAGGTTAATTTTCCCCAATATCCAGTTTCCTGCAAAAGTTGTAGTATGTGAAGGGTTAAGTATTGTAACTGGGTGGGCATAAATATGATAATTCTGTAAATTCTTTTACAGACCTCAGAAGAAACTCTGGTAGAGATCAAAACTTTTCTTCCATAATTTTGAAGATGGCTGTTTGTCTTTCCTGGCTTTGTCCATGTTAAAACCCTTTTAATTAATATAATTTGTGAGTAGAATTGTAATATGTAATTCTTAGTGGATTAAAGATTTTATAATAGCTTTTTAAAATCAGTTTATTGTTATTAACATGCTTACAGATTATTTTATTGGTGTACATTTCATCTCATCTGATGAGAGGGGTGCATCTCATCTGATGAAAGACATGACACGGTCTCAGGATTAATTGCTTTACATATTTATATGCTGAAACTGGGAATGTACTTTCTTTTCAAACAAGAGATTATTTAGTCTCCAAATAACTCTCTGGTCTTAAATACTATACATGAAGCAAAGATCAGTTGTAATTTATGATTAATTTTGTGTTCTTGACTTGAGTTTGATTTATGCAATGAAATTAATGCTGTAGTAATTAAACTTTTACCTTCACTGAAAAAAGAAGAAAGTTCTAAGATCATGATACATTACTACACAGCCATGAAAACAATCTAGAATCTATTTTACAATCATTGTAGGTTACATTTGTATACAGGTAATGTCCCATCACCCTGACAGCAAATTGCAGAGACCTTATACCAGTGAAATGTACATATCTTTTAATTACTTGCATGTAAGTAGAAAAACATTCCCTAATTTTCAAAACTGGAGTGTCAATTAGGAAAACAAGATCAGAAACGCCTCTTTTTTTTTACAATATTGACTTGTTTTAAATACTTCAGCTATTTAGTTTGACAAGTTGTATCTCCCTGTACAGCCTTTTTTCCTCTGCTGCTATTTACTGGTTTACATGTTTTTTGTTCTTCTGCCTATTAGTCTTTTACAATTCTGTCCATAGCTGTAGTGAAGGTCAATGCTTGGACAATTAAATTGAGGGCCCAGTTAGAAATGTTGGTTTGTTTTTAGTCTAATTTTAAGATATGATATCCAGACTTATTTTGGTGTTTCTTTCCTCTGTACCATCACCAGGATATGTGTGTGTGTCTTCTATACTTCCTTTTTCACGAATGGCACACAGATGCCAGCAGAAATGGTTTGCATATCTGGTACTCTGCTATTTCTGCTCGTCTGCTTCTGAGATCAGCAGATGGAGATTGGGTAATTCTGTAGCGCTGTAAGTCGTAAACAAGTCTGTATAAATATCACTGCCTCAGATGTTATGTTGAGGTTGCCCATTTGAACTTCTGCCTCACTGGAGCTTTGCTTAGGGTTGGGAGCATATGCTGCATACATTTGGTTGGTTATTGTCTCCATCCTAATCAATATACAAATGCACATCTGTTGAATTGGTCTTCTAAATTTTACTCATCTTTAGACTCAAACTGACTTCCATCTTGGGAAGTGCACTCCAGGTTTGCAGTAAACCTACCTTTATTCTTCCATCTTTACTCTGATGAGCAAACTACTGGGAATTATCATTATCCCTAACATCTGGGATAAATTACTGGGATAGTTCCCATTTCCAAACTGTTGATTCTCGCTCTTTGCAGTGTTAGGAAAACCTTTTGCCTGCGGGACATATTCTGCTTTCAGCTACAAGATGCTAACATATAAACCCAGCTTTTTAGAGACAGCCACAAAAACCACAACAGCAAAAAGAAAAACAAAACAAAACAAAACAACAAAAATCCCACAGACAAATACTTTGATGGAATTTTCAAAACTTGTAAAGTAATCTCAGTCAGAACCTTTCTCAGTGTGTCAACTGGAAACGTCGGCAACCTTCTGCTGAACAGAAATGACAGCTCCGACACTGGAGAATTCATCCTTTCTCATTGAACAATAGGAAAAGATTGAAAAACTTGCAGTAACATCCAACACCTCCTTGTCAAGATCAATGCCCGCTGTAGCCTGGAGAGCACAGTCAGTTTTTAACTGTTTTTAGGGGGTTCCTCTCCTCTGTCCAGGCTCACTGTTCATTCCCATTAGATCCTCTCATTCCCTCCATCCCCACCACTCCCACTGGGAATGTTTGTGCTCTGTTTTATTAACAGAGCCCTTTTACCCCATAACACACATGGTTGGCCCAGGTTAGCTCTCAGGTACACTTCACTGGCAGTTCAGTAACTGTTCATAGTAGCAGAACCAGGGGGGAGCACCAAGAAGAGAAAGAGAGAAGGACAGCAAGGAGGAAAAGTCATACTACACTTTTGTTACTGGAATCCTTTTCATTAAAAACAAAACCAAAAACAAAACCAAAAAAAACCCCAAACAAATTTTGGTTTGAATAAATTCTTTCAGTTCTAATAAAAATCATAGTAAAGTCCAAGAGGACCACATCATATCCAAACTTCAAACAGAATTTAGACAAAACCAAGGTGTCAATGCGCCGTACAAACAGAATTGCATTGTATCTGATCATTTCTATATACGGTAGCATGTTTGGTGTTATTCAAGTTTCCTTCTTTTTAGGCAAAGTAGAACTGATAACAGAAGCTGTCCACTTCAAAACACTGGAAAATAATTAATTTTATTTTAAATAATCACAACTGGCAGACTCGGAGAGTGTGAAGGAAGTAGTCTAGGAATATGCATAATTCACATCGGAAAAGAAATTGAGTGTAAGAGAGTGTCAACAGAAAAGAAATAAACAAGTTATTCTTACCTGATTTGAGGGATGGAGAAAAATAACAACTTGCAATAACAGAAATAAAACCTAGTCACAGATGGAGATAAGACAAGGATGTGTTTATATAGACCAGACTGCAATAATGTAAGCTGTTAAGTTAAAAATTTCAACATGAGAAAACTGTTATGACAATAAATCTTTGCTTATTTAATTAACAGGAAACCTGATAGCACAGTTATTTTTGTTTTCTTTTAGGACAGCATTGCAAAACATAATATACTAATACTTGATAAATGAAAATTCATTTCAGTGCAATGGCAATGTCTTCTAAAGCAAAAGGATACTTGGAAAACTTTATTTTTTTTCTGGTATGCTTAATGTAGTTTATAATTTATAATACATGAAATGGGCAATAAATAACTATACTAGAGTGACTGAAAAAAAAGACATAAATTTTCATGCAAGACAAATTTTGTTAGAAAAGCTCCTTTTCAAAACTTGAGAATTCTTTTATGAATAATAATGACAGTGATTTTCCCTTTCTCATCACATTTACTGGTGCAGCTTTAATGGGGTTTTAACAAATACATAATTACATGAAAAATGAAAGCTTTATGAAGTATTTTGTGTTTTACAAAATATTGATAGATTTATTTGAAAAACAATGTATTTGAAAACGTCTACATTAACCAAAAACAAGCAGAGAAACTAATCCCCCCCTCCACAAAAAGAAACAACCAAACAAAAAAACACCCCAAACCCAACAACTATGAAGTTATCAGCTTGGATACAGAAGGAAATGTGATGAACTGTGGAAAACAGACCCATTTAAATCTAGGCGAAGCAGAACATTTTTTCAGAATACTCTCATTATTAATATAATTGGTTTCTCTTGGCTCAGTCAACTGCAGCGATTTTTCTTGTGGTCTGAGTTCTGAATTGCACCAAACAGCACTGGGGGGGAAGCAGCAGTGAAGTGCAGGCAGGACTTCTGAGCTGTGTGTCACTCACACCCTGAGAGGGAAGAGCTCTCCCACAGCCTGTACATCTCTGTAAAGACACCCTCCAGACACCCTCCAGACACCCTTCACCTGTCATAGAAACACAGAATGGCTTGGGGTGGAAAGCACCATAAAGATCAACTAGCTCCAACCCCCCTCACATGGGTAGGGATGCCACTCACTAGATCAGATTGTTCATGGATCCATATGAAAAAAAAAAAAGAAAAGTCTTTTTTATCCTCAGAGCAACCTTTCCTACTCAGTGTTGACTCTGCATGACACATTATACACAGATTTCAAGAGAACTAAACTGTGCTAAGACACTGTTACTTGAGTGATGTCAATGTTTGCCCGCTGCTTAACTCATATTTTCAGCTCAATTCTCATTCCCACAAATACATAAAAAAGAACTGAGGGATGAGTTTGGTGATGTTATGGCTGCTATTGGGAATTATGACACAAAATTTTAAAATCCATGGTTATGAGAAACTTCCTTTCCTAACTTTTATGTTTCTGCCTGTAGTCTGTTCTGCATCAGTGTAGGGTAGTGGGATAAGCCTGTTTATCAGCCAAATAATTATTGTAATATTCATTTACCAATAAAATGTTGTCAGAAAATAGTTTTAAAAGCATGATCTCACTACAGGATATGACAAAATTAAATAGAAGGATGTACTTAACTTTGTTTCTCTTCCTTCTTTTTTAAAGAGAAGTTAATAATCAGAGTTTACCACTACAAAGAAATGAGTCCAATCTGACCAGACTCAGCAGAGATATGGTGAAACCTGGAATTGCTCCAAGTCATACATAGGAAAAACCTAATTCTTATCCCTGTATTTCATACTAAGGCTTTTCTCTAAAATAGTTGTGCCTTTATAGTGCTAGTGAAAAAGTAAGGGGAACATGAACTTTCTTTTCATCCATTCTATAAATTTCCCAGATCATAATTTCCTGCTTAAGCTCACATTTTCATGTGGTTTTTATTATCCTTTTTTACGATATCTCTCTGCAAGGATTAAATAGCCTCTCAGCTACATTTAACTGTACTATAATATTTGGAGCAAGACCCTGTGACCCCGAATGAGGTCTAGATTAGCAGAATTTTGTAGTGCTTTTAATTGCTCACAGTTTAAGAATCAGTGCTTCTCAAGTTCTTGCATTACTCTTTTAGTTCTATGTGCTTTAACCCTCTGTGTGAAATGAGGTGAAATATTATTTAATTATTTCCTGTTTTGTATAATAAACCACATGCTCTGTGAGCTGTTCCTCCAGTATAAATCAATGGCAGGAAATATTCATTGAATTGGAGGGGGGATTTTGGGTAGCTGCAAGATATTCTTTTATATTCTGCAGTGCCTTGTTCCATCAGTGTGATAGAAAATATAAAAAGCACTATGCAGATCAGACCTCTTGGACTTCTGTAGCACTGAATTCTGGGAATGCAAGGAAATTATTTGTGGGTGAAAAAGATAGCAGGAAAACTTAAGAATAGTGGGAAAAAAACCTCTCTGCAATGGTAAATTTAGAAGTTAATTTTATTAAGATACAGAAAGTAAACACTCAAAAAAATTATTACTAGGAGAGGACTTTTACAGGGATTGATACTGGGACTGATGCTGTAAAACATTTTTATCAGAAATCAAGAAATCGCAAAATTGTCTTTGATTTTAAATGTTTAGACATGTTTGGGCAGCTAACATTAAAGATAATGGTAAATTCACATTCATTGACATGCAGGGGCTCATCAGAGGTGTGAAGATCAAAGGCAGCCTTGGCTGCAGTGGCCAGGAGATGGTGGAGTTCAGGATCTTGAAGGCAAGGAGATCTGCTTACAAGGGTCCCATGAGATAAGGCCCTGGAGGAAAGAGGGCTTTATCCCATATCGGATGGGATAAAGATGGTTAATGTTCAAGCACCACATCCTCAAAGATCAAAATACCTCCATCCCAGTAAATGAGAGGTCAGGAGAGCCCGGTGCAAGAAAGACATGGTTGTTGTCCAAATTGTTCCAGAGCAGAATGACAATGACATGGGTGTCATTGTTTGACACACATACACACACACACACAGACACACACACTCACTTTGGTGAGAAGGCATGAACTGTTTATTAAAAGATCTGACTCTACTTTTATACTATTTCTATAAAGGCCAGGGATTGGGGGAGAAGACTGACACCTTTCCCCATCCCATTGGTCAAGACAACTGTCTATCAGCTGTCCATATCTCTAAAACAAAGAATGTAAACAACTTAGATTAACGAAAACATTGCTTCTGTTTATAACACCCGTGTGTGAGAAACAACCTAAAAACTATGAACTGTGAGACACAAACAGAAGGCTGAAAAAACGGGGCCACACCAGGGGACTAGAACACCTCTCCTATTAGGAAAGGCCAGGAAAGCTGGTATTTTTCGTTACGAAAAGTCATGAGAAGACCTTATTGTGGCCTTTTAATATATTAAAAAAACTTGAAAGAACAAGAAACACCAAGGACTCCAGGGACAAGAGAAAGGGCAATGGATTTAAAGTGAAAGATGACAGGTTTAGATCGAACATGAGGAAGTACTTTGTTGTGATGAGAGTGATAAGATGTTGGACCAGATTGACCAGATTAGATGTGGATGCCCCACTACTATGTCTTGGAGAAACAGAAAACCTATTAAAAAGGCAGGACTGAGCTAGGCTCTTTTGTCTGCAGTAGAACAGAATTCAGGCAGCTCAAACATTTAATAAGAGCATTGGACTCAGATCCAAATATTAATTCTTGGAATTAAAGAGCATTTTATTATAAGGTATTAATTTCACTCGTGAATGGTTGCTGTTGGTTTGAGCGACCATTCCCAGAGTGTTTCAGTTTGAGGTCCTGCACTAATCTGTTCCTATTGTTTAAACTACACCTTAAATCTGTAATAATAAATGGCAATTAATTATGGCTAAAAACTCCTGTCAGTGCTATGACACCAAATTATGTTATGATTGTACATTTACAACATAGTTCTGGACTTGAGGATAGAGTGTTTATGCCATAGTAGAGGATGTACAACGGGCAGCCTGAACCCACCATTAATCACTGGTCTAGGAAATCTCAGCTGCACTACTGAATACATCCATAGATCACTGCTCACATAACCAAAGTCATTGTAAGACTGTCTGTGATAAGGTCATGAAAAAATCAGATTATATGATTCAAGTTACAATAAATCTCTTTTTGAATACACATGACATCTTTTAGAAACAAAAGGAAATGATTGATGAAAGATTTGAAGAATAATGGGAGTTACATGCCCATGTTCTTATTTCCTTTATTTTCCTTTAGTTTCTCAATGAGGTGAAAATGAATTAAATATTAGTATATTACCCCAAAAGATGATGATTGAAAGTAGTCAAGAGACGGTGTTAGAAACAAAGGACTTGGATATATATTTACATGCCTTGAAAACCTTTTTCCGGTGGCTCTAAGACAGTGAGAAATTTCAGTCTCCTTTTGGGTCAACTGCAAGATTTATCTTTGCTCTAAACAGGTAAGATGTGAACCAGCAGAGATCACAAGACAACCTCAGGGTAGAGAATATCCAGAGCTTATATGTTGTTTAATATCACTCTGAAATAGAAACTTTCTTATCAAACTGAAGACAGCTTCATTTTATCATCCTTTAATATGCATGAAGTTCAATCATATTAAGAGTTTTGCCCTAGAAAGTCACTCTTTCACGTAGTTTTCAAATGATGTGAAGCTTCAACGTCTGTAATGATTTTAGCAGGTCATCCACCATACTGAGCACTGCTGGCATTCTCATAGCCTTAATTTACCAGAACTTAACTTGATAGTCAATCTTACACCTGGATTAATTTCATCCAAAATTAGCATTTTACGGAGTTGTCTTTGTTGGTTATCTCAGAACTTGCTTACAGTAAAAAGAAATAAACTTTGAAAATAGTTTAGGTCTTAGATCAATCTGGAGGCAGATTTCTCTCTGTGAGACAATTTGAAACAGTCATACTCATGATTTTAACACCTCAGTTAATGTCTAAATGTATAATGAATTGGATTCTTAATTTTCACTTAATCATATGTGCAAGGCTGCCAAGACCTTCTCAGTACCCCATGGCTAATGAAATGCTCAAAAATCCGCTTAAGGTAAATCCCTCAAACTTTTTTAACTCCCTTCCCAAGCCAAGCAAAGAACATTTTTCACACTGGGGCTGTTTTAGGCTTCTCTCTGCTGACAATTCCCTGATACTTACATAGGGGTCAGTTGGGAAAATAAAGGCAATGCCAGTGAAAAATGCTCTATTCAATTCCTCATGGGTGATTAAAAGATATTAGGCACTAATACCTGAGATATTAGGCAATGTTGATGGGGATTCTTTGGATAGTTGTCAGCACCCAGAATCTTACACTGGGATTATTAAGATATTCATGTCTTCTTCTCCAGGATCCACCTGGGGTAACTTTTAGGGTTTTGTAAAATGCTTTTATACATTTGGCCCTTGCTTTGATCCTCAGCTCCATCCATGTCTCCACTTTTCAAGGCCTCCACCATTTTTACAAGACCTGTGTTTCTCTAGCTATCATCATTTTGTTAATCATAACTTTTGCATTCTGCAGAGAACAACTGCTTATTGTCACCTGTATAAAACTGACTCATGATAAAAAAAAGGTAGATCAAATTAATCACAGACACCTGATTAATTAGAGAAATTGCTGTCACAGATAAATCAAGTACAACAAAGCTGCACCCAGGTCAGGAAAGGTTCAGACAGAGCAAAGTTGACAAGCCTCAGCCTGAGGCTTTGCAAAGTTGCCACAAAACTTATGACCTTTTACTGCCAGGAGCTATTCTGTATGGCAGGATTGCACAGTTAAAGTTTAGTCAATAGAGATTCTTCTGGGAATGTTTCTTAGGAAGATGTAATTTGGGCATTACTTACTGCTCTCCAGAGAAACCTGTTATTTCCACAGAGCACTATAAATCTATAATGCTTATCTCAATAAATTTAGTTGCTTAAACAAGGCAATTTTCCCTGGAGATTTAAGTGAAACTCCAAAGTTTAGATAGCAGTTGTGTCCCAGCCATCTGTTATTATTCTGGCTTTCTGTGAGGGTTTTTGTCTTGCATATGACTTCTGTGTTGCCATTTCATCTGTAGCATGCTGGACCGCTGGTGTTTTGACAGTGCCCTTAATTCTCCTAGCACAGCCTCCCAGTTTTCTCTGCTTTTAAACAGTACCAAATACTTCATTATTTCTGATTACAGTGCCTTCCTGTCAGCAAGTTTCAGTATTGCAACAATACCTCCCCTGCAAACAGCCAGCATCCCTCACCTTCAGTGATTAGCATCTGACTATCCATGTGGGCTTTGCTTTGGAGCAATCTTGTAGCTGTGGCCACCAGTCAAGGGGGGAGTGGTCAATATGATGGATCCATTCCATGTTTCCTTCCATTAAAATTCAGTCCCTGAATAATTGGAATAGGGAAGATGATTTTATTTGCAAATTCTTTGTCTCAGCAGTAAACAACTTTTGAAACTGAAAGTCTCAAAATCAAGTCTTGAGGCTAAAATATATAAAATTTGCATATTTATTTTCTGAAAAATTAAAATTTCCAAGTATGAACATTCTGTGTTTGTCTGTCTTTTATTTTCACTGTTTTTGGTTCACTATAAACTCAGAAATGTAAAAATTTATTACTGTTTTGAAATTTATTTAATAGTAGATGACCATTGTAACTACCCAAGTAAAAATTCTAAACCTTAGACAGAGTTTATCAAATAAAGAATTTTTTGCTATACTACTTTCATTCCTTCCCTTGATCCAAAGAGCCAAAAAATGGGGAATTTTTGACATGCAACCATTGTGACACAACTGTGATTAGGAGGTAATGCCTCCTTTAGTATGAATACTACAAATTTTTGGTTCAGATGGCTGCCCCTTTTCCCAGATCTGGAAGCCAAGTAGAATATCAGCCTTTAGAAAAATGGTGTTAGACATTTAGGCATAGGAAACAGAAACTGAATAGTCAGTCTAAATCACACTCTCTGTAAACAGTAAGATAAACTGAAATGTTTTATGTTTAAAATCTACTAACCAAATTGTTTAGAGTCCTGCTGAATGTAATTAAAATTTAAACACCCATCAGACACACTTAGAAAATATCCATAATGCCTACAGACACCAACAGTAGATATTTAAATTTATGTGATGTCATCTCAAAATGAAATTTATTCTTACTGCCTTAAGTCACACAGATTTTATTAAGGAGTACTTCACATTTTAGTATATTTATATTGAAAGGTAAAATTTCCCTTTTCCTGAAAAAAGAATCTGTACTAACAATCACTATCACTGGATTACAAATTTATTAAAGAAGTTCGATAGTTGCTAGAAAATTAACTACTTTTTGCTTTCTTTTCTCTTACTGAGGATGTGAGCACAGAAAGAGACCAAACTCATTATAATCTGGTTATTTCCATTGGTTGAAGCAGACCCTGATAGTACAGAGCATTCCAATGAAATTCAAAGTTGAATGTAACATTAATATTTCATAAGATATTCAGCATTGCTGCTTTGATTTTAAGCCTTACACACTTAGCTAAAATGATGTAAGTGTTGTACTTAAATGAGAATTCAAACTTTTTAAATTACAGTTGCGGCTTCCAAACACCAGTTTTGCACAAAACCAGCATAAGTCCTTACTCAATTTCCATCTTAGTCCTAACCAGCTACAGTACATCCACTCTGTCTCCATTAAGGATGGAAAAAGAAAATCTGTTCTTATCCATGCTCAGTTTAGTAAGGGATTCAAGGGAATCACATCAGAAGGCAGGAGAAAAAACTATTTTCTGTTGGTGTCCTAAAGCTGTTAAAATATCTACAAATTCTGCTACCTATGGAAAAAAAAAACAAAACCAAAAACAAAACAAAAAACCCCACAACAAACAAAAGAAAAACCCAAACCCAAACCTTTAGCACACTTATGGCCTTACTTTATAGCTGACATTTCAAAAACCTTCAGCTTACTGCTAATGGCACAGAGAATTTTCTGACTGGTCCATCATAGACATCAGGAAAAAGAGAGATTGCTTCAGAAATCACAGAAGAAAAGGACAATTACCTATCAGGCTTTCAAGTGGGAAACATTTTACATCTGCTTTAGCACTTGAGACTTTTTAAGTCAACTTCATAAATTATTTTCCAGCATCACAATGGTCAATAAAAGTAAATGTGACCTTGTGCAAAATATGCTAGATTTTAATTATAATGGGACTATGTATTAGATTAGGGCTAAATGTATTACGTTGTCATGGAATATGTCAAAGTTGGCAAACAGCAATGCTTGGCCTCCAGCTGATTATTTTTTTTCTTGAAATCTCTATCATTGGCCTGGACCCTGATGCCTGAAGCTTCAAAATTATTATTATTATTATTATTATTATTATTATTATTATTATTATAA
>WBMY01009577.1:178355-218417 GCA_013397315.1 Donacobius atricapilla
GTGTGGCAAGGGTCAAACAGAATACACGCTCCCTGTCAAACAGGATGAACTGAAAATGGTTCCCAAACCAACATTGCCATAACATGACAGATCTTTGAATCACCACACCGGGTACCTACAACAGCTTCCAAGCAAACGGGTGGAAATTCCTGAAATCAACTGAACATTTTTTGTGGCCAGAGTAATTAGTCTAGTTTTAGGCCTAGTGGAATAGCAGTTGTTTAAAAAGCATATCTCTGAACTGTAGGAAAAAAAAAAAATTATCCCTAGTTCTAAACTGCACAAGGAGATTAAACTTGATTACCAGAAATATATAATGACTGTTAAGGTAATTGAACTTATTTTAATTTTATGTGTTTTTTAAATAAAAACAATATATAGATACACTTTATATTTTATACAGAATAGGTTCTATTTCATATATATTACATAATTTTGTACAATAGTAAATCATTTTATATAATAGCATTATATATTATTATTGNAACTGAATCAAAGCAAAGCAAAATTTAATATAAACGGAAAACGGAACAGGAGACGTAGAATTAACATATTGATTGTTCTCTCGTCTTGTGTCCCTGATTGTCTTGCCAACTCTCTCATGAGGTTTTGTGTTTGTTAAGGGGAATGCAGCAGAATATTGGAATATCACAGTTTGGCCTCCCTGACACTGCTGACCATCAAGTGTCATGTGTTGAACTACACTGGCACTGAGTGCTTTAGAGAAGTCTTTGCCCTCTAATCAGGACGATAACATGCTTAACAACACAGTGTGATTAAATTTTCACAATTGCCTTATTGTTTAGCCTAAAATGTAGAATGTAGATTTTCTGCCTAGAAAAAAAGACTGGGCATAAATCACATGAATTCCAATTAAATAGATTATCCAGGGAAAGCTTAAAGACAAGGGGAAGAGATCCCTTTGGTCAGGGAGATCAGACATAGCACAAAAAATGCATCAGGGCTGTATTGGAACTTCGAGGACAAGCACAGAGATGCTTCTGTCAGAAACCCAACCTGCAGAAGGCCCAAGGGACACCCCTCCTCAAACCCACCAGAAGTTTGCTGAACCTAACCTTGGGCAGCATCACAAGCAGAGAAGTAGGGAGATATATCCTCAAAAAGGCCATACACACATGTGTGAACATATGTATGTCTGCTTATGTATTAAAATTCTGTATAACATGTGCCAAGGATACAGTTGCACTTATGGAACATGCAAATATTTTTGTTGTTTTCCAGTTCTACACCCTTGCCCACTTTTTTCAGAGGGAATTGAAAGTTTTGCAATTAAATTTTGAAGGTGCATTTAGAGCTGGTATTCCCCACTCTTTGACAACTGACTCCTATTGACAATCTTTCATGTTAATTCATCCATAATTTAAATTGGAATTATACCTAAATATCAGCTTTCCTAAAGCCTGTAATTTTATCAGACAAAAGGGGGAATTCCTATTGGATCCTAAGGCATTTTATTGTTACCCAGTGCTTTTGTAGTCTTTAAAACATGGAGAAAAAAAGAAAAGTCCCCAGCACAGAAGATACCTCTTCTGAGGCATGTGGCATCTCAGTACAAAATGAGATTTTATGTATCACCCTTGCCTTTTGAAGGAGATAATGACTTTGGTCTTTTAATAGAACAGCCGATGAAGGTCATCCAATGCATGTGCTGTACACAACATGTGAAGTCTTACTGTCAGTCATCAAGTGTCTTTCCTGGAGACCTTTTATGATGCCCACATAGAAAGACAAGAGAAAATGCCACTTAATTTCAGTAGCTGTCAGGATTTTGCATGCACTGCCCACTCCTTGATCTCTGGCATAGTTTATGGAGCAATCTGTCATCCTAAAACTCTGGAAGGTTTTGTGTGTCATTGACTGGACAGTGATTTCTCTAGAGGGTGAATACTTAATGTTGAGCTGCTGAAATTACAATAATTTTAGCAGCTGTAGTGGATAAAAGAAACAAAAAAATACAACCTAAAAGAAATGGAAACAAACCCCCACAGGTCTGCATTTTTGCTGGTTTTTGTGTGTTTAGTTCAGTGTAAAACAGAAGCTGTGTTCTCAGATGAGGCAAATCAGTGCAGTCCCACTGAGTGCAGTGAAACTCTGCTTATTCAGATCAACTACTTACAGGAAACAGTTGTGAGGGTTTTTTTGTTGTTTTTTTTTTTTTTTTTTTTTTTTTTTTTTTTTTTTCAAAAATGAGCCTTGAATGACTTAGAATTAACTTCTGCTGTTCAACTTGGTCCTCCAACTGCTGTCCAGGGCTGTCTCAGAGCTCTCAAAGCCAGCAGGAAATTTGAGACTTAATAAGGCAAACTTTTCTACAATTTTTCCTAATATTAATACAAACACTGCCTTGCTGCTGGGACACAGGAATTCTGTAATCATCCTGCTCATGGCAAAACAATCACTCTGAATTAAAGGGAACAGCAGACAACTCTGGTTTATCAGATGTTAATAGAATCTGGCTAAGCATGGATATTTTATGCAGTCCCCAACTGATTTTGGATGCTTCTTCATGAACTTAGAATTACTAGCCTCCTGACGAATTGTGTCTGTGTGGAACTAGTAAATGGTGCTAGCTGCCTTTGGAAAATTAATTTAAAGCTCAGTAAAGTACACATGCACAGAAACAGGAAAATTATCAGAGAAAAACATAGTATGTTTCACTACACAAGAAGTCTGTAGCAAGGCATGAAGGTGTTACATAAAAATAATGTCAAGAAAAAAGAGGAAATTGAAATATTGCTGCTTTCTTTGATTTTATGATGTCTGATTCAGTAGCTGTGCATTTGGAAGATGCACTCTAATGGGTTCTCTAGGCAGCATTAGACCATCAATTCTTAGTTTTCTGTTGAAAAGTGTTGAAAGCATCTAGTGTGAAAGCAGTAGGTAAAAAAAAATACCCTCAGGTGGAGCAGTAGGAGCAGCTGAATGACTTGGTTGTTTGATTCTAGTAATCCAAATCCCTTTGTGGTTCATGCTGTTTGGTTTCTATTTGTCCATGCAATATGTTATTATATCTTCAAGCCTGATTTCTGCTGTTAGCATGTTATTTATGCAGTTCACTTAGAAATACATATAAAAAAGTACTTTCCTTTTCTCTTCTTATAATTCAAGGTTTATCATCCGTGGATAACTGATTACAGATGAATTGAAGGACTATTACTGATTTAGCTGAGAAAGAGTAAATGAGCAGTTAAGATTTTGCAGCTTCAGGCTCAAGGACACAGCGTCACATAGCATCTCAACATGATGCTATCTCACCTGAGGACAGGTGCCTGAAACACAATTCACTTCACATAAACCCCAGGCCCCAGATCCTGATCTCCAAAGTTTAAGTGCTGTGACTGTCACAATTCATCCGATGGTGTGGGCAGCTCATGATTTTAGACTTGGAGTTCAAATACCTACAGACCAAGAAGGTTGAATATAGTGCATTGCTCAGTCAGGTCATAGAATGTAGAATCAACAGAAATATCAAGGTTAGAAAAGATCTCTAAAATTGTCAAGTGCAGCTGTCAACCCAGCACTACCACAGTGGCCACTTGATCATGTCCTCAAGTTCCATATCCACACATTCTTTGAACACTTCCAGGGATGGTGACTCCACCGCTTTCCCAGGCAGCCTGTTCCAATGCTTGTCAACCCTTTTAATGAAGAAATTTTTTCTGTTATCTGATCTAAACCTACCTGACCAATACAGAAGGGTACCTGCATCATTTTACACACTGGCTATTGAAGTGCTGGCTGGCTACAGGGCTCAGACTGCCAGTGTAATGAAGAAAAGAGGATTATTTCAACCATAGCATTTGAGCAACAGCAAGCTGGAGTGGGGCAAAGTTTTGTGAGTACTGTGATCTCAAATTAGAACTATAAACTCAGCTCAAATCTGGTTTGGTGCCTGAGGCATTTTTCTCATCTTCTTGCTCTGCAGAAGTGATCTTGTCTGGAAATTAGATCTTTTGAAACAATATTTTTTCACAGTAAATAGAGACATGTCTTTATCTCCATAAGTTCTCTCCAGAGTGTCATGTGGATTTGTTGTCTCACAGGTCTCTGTGTTAAACAATTTTTTGTTCCACTTACAGCAGGGAACCCGTACAGGAAACCCTTATCACTTCCCAACCAGAATCTGAATTCGCTAAGCCGTTACAGGAGAAAAATAAAGCCCTTACCTTTTTCTTTTCTATATATGATTTTCTTTATACAATTAAATATAAGCAGAAAAAAAACCCCACACAAAAATAACAAATCAAAAACAAAACCCACACAGCCCTTCACTAATGAGTAGAATTGAGAATGTGATAACTTCTGTTTTCCGTGCTTTATTCTCATGCAAATGAGAGGTTTAAGTTCCAGCAGTTACTAGAGTGTGTCTCTTTAATCACCAGTTTTATTTAACAAGAATGACAACAGTTTGTGAGAATGATACAGAGGCAGGAAAGATATAGAGAGGAAATAGGACAATTGAGGTTTCTAACTCATAAGTTTATATTCTGAATATTAGCAACTTAAGTCTGAAATAAGACTTTTCATAAATATCATTTTCTCCCCACTTTTTTTCTCCAAACTGTGATGATTCTCTTAGATAATCTGGGCAAGTAAGCAGTGTTACATAAGAAACTATGACTGAACATTCAAAAGCAAGTATTTTCTGGCTATTTTGATGTTTATCCATTTCATAAAACATCCATTAAAGGGAGATAATTTTCACTGAATAAGGCAGAGTTCTGTCTAACTATGATACATGGGACAAGTGCATGAACATCTTGGCATAGACATTTATAAATCTTTTTTTCCTATAATTAAGGCATTCTGATTTCTGTATCAGAGAGAAATGAAGACGTAATCATATGTTAAACTTTAGGTGTTTATGTTTTGTTTTGTTTCCCCTTAGAAACTGTCTGCGATTGTGGCAAAATTATATATGACCTTTAATACTGATATGACAGCTCCTTTTAATTGATATAATATCCAATAATACTTGAAAAATCAAAATGTGATTTAGCTCATTTCCTAGCTCCAGAAAAGTTTATATTCCATGGTGCACAGTAGTTGGAATGACATTTTAATAAAACAGTTGTTGAGCCCTAAGGAATCTGACAGTAGCAAAGAAGTGAATAAAGAGGTCATCAATTTTTTGTAGAGATGGAGACAACCTGCAGAGCTTATGAATAATTCACTGAATTTTGAAAGGCAAACCTTGGGAAGCATCTCATCAAAGCACCCTTAAGATGAATTGTCATGAACACTTACCTACTGGTCTAGAAAAACTGACCTGATCTTGTTTCAAGTGTCTGTATGGGACCTTTCTTACAACAATGCAGAGTCCTGGGCTGTTAGATACCTCTGGCCTTCAAGTTCCATGTCAAAATTCACTTCTCCCATGAATGCGACTAAATCCTTGAGAGTGGCAAAACAAATGTAGTGTTGTGGGATTTTTTTGGTGTTCGTATTTAATTCAGTTTTGGTTTGGACAGCTGCAGTTTCTTAAGAGATACACATTTACAAATGGCTAAAAATCATAAGGTCTGGGCATGGTCTACACTGCAGAGAAATATACAGGGTCAATTTTACTGGTTATTCATAAACTCACCTGTGTCAAACAGGTCTCTGTTTACTTTGGCTAAATGTGACAAGAGAAATATCTGAGAAAATTAAAAGGTCCCAACACTTTGACAGTCCCATGAATTTGATCAGGAAGCAGTTGTGAAGTATTTGGCCTGCAAAGATGTGTTTCAGTAGTAGTTCTTTTTGGGTACAATATCTTTTGTATAACATTGCTCTCTAAAACCTCTATTGCATTTTAAAGGTGTGTGCACACAAAATTTTCTTTAGACATCCCTGACAGGAAAAAAAAAAAAAAAAAGAGCTGTCACTGGTGTAGGGCGCTGTGTGTAAGTAAAAACTGAATTTATTTAGATCTACTATATCTTGCATTATCATCTCTTCAGTGCTACAGGTATTTACCTCATACACAGAAATACAATAAAAGGTCAAAGTGTCAGTAAGTACATCAGAGCAGTCTCAGTTTTCAGGTTCAGTTTGGGATAAAAAAGAAAAAGTAAGGGGGAAGGGGAAGAGAACTAGGAAGGAGAAGGGAAAGGGAATTTTAGAAGACTGGGCAGCAAGGAATTAATTTATTTTAAGCATTAAACACCAATGCCCATTCAAGTAGGCAAGCTAGAAAAGGGCATGCCTAAAATGGGGGCCTGTAAAAAGGTAGTGCACCACCTCCTTGGAGCCAGTTTTCCTGTTCAGGTCCATGACACATCATACAGCACAAGAGCAGGCATGGGGTCAAAGAACAGACTAGAGCAATAGAGGAGGATCAAGACCACCAAGGATCCCGAAGTGCCCCCTTGACTCTCCATCAGAAGACTGCACAGGCCTCATGTGTTGCATTAGACACAAGGAATTCCCTCCCTGGGGATGGATCTAGGTGTGCTCATGCTAATTTTCATGTATACAGCACGACAAACTCTTTGTTTCCCGAGTGTTTCCCCAACAAATTAAGACTACGACATTTACTGCAGTCATGGACATCAAAACTACAAGAATCAAATCTCTGGATCTACAGGTGGTAATATATTTCCTTTCCACTACATACTCTTGTTCTTTCCCTTTATTTTACTCCTTTACATATTCTTCATGATAATTTTATATTTAATATAAAATAAAAAACAAGCCAAACCAAAACAGCCCCATACTTATTTTCTTCTCCACTGCAATTACATTGTTTGAAAATATATCTTCCTCATACCAGTCATTCAGTGTCATTTCACTCTAATCCACCCCAAGGGACTTTTGTTAGTAACAAGGACTTCAGCTACCCTGCTTCAGGGGTAGGTGGTAAGAGAGGGGAGTTTTGTGCTGTCTCCTCCTGATCTCTTCCACAGATCTTACAGGGGCTGGGACCAACAGAAGCTCCTTCTTCCTTCAGCTCCCACCAATTCCACTCATTCCTGGACCTCTTTTGACTGCACCCTCAGGCTCTCTGAATTTACACCACCTCCCCATCTGCCTTGCTGAACTACAAGGCAGGAAGCTTTTATGACATTTTGAAGGAAAAATAGTTGTCACTCCCAGGTGGAAGATGTCTTGACTATGCCTCCCAAGTTACCCATTCTGTGGGAAGGGGGGTGTTGCTCTGATTTTTTCAGCCTTCTCTTCTGTTTCACGGTTTCATGTTTTAAGTTCTCTCTCACACTCTAGTCTGTAAACACCAGCAAATATTTATCATAACTTCAAAGTAGTTTTCATTCTTTGTCTTAGAGATATGGACAGCTGATGGACAGTTGTCTTAACCGATGGGATGGGAAGAGGTGTCAACCTTCTCCTCCAATCCCCGGCCTTTGTAGAAATACTGTATAATGGAGTCAGACTTTTAAATAAACGTGAGTTCTTAGTTCATGCCTTCTGATCAAAGTGTGAGTGTGTGTTTGTGTGTGACGAACTGCGTCAGGGGGTACAGTGGGACACCTGTTGCTAATGGGTGCAAACATCATGATGGCACATCTGCCCTATCCCCATTGCAAGATGGAGGTGAGGTTGGGAATGCCAATGGAAATGATCATTGCCTTTCCCTCAGCTCAGCCCTCTGAGGTGTCTGTGCTGCAGCTCACCGTGATGTGACAATTTTCAAATATCTCTGGGGTTCACTCCCAAGTCATTAGGTTCTTTTATTATCCTATGCACATTCTATAATCCTCAAGAATCCTTTAATAATCATTAAATAAAAACAGAAGAAAACAAAATTAAAAAGGTTTAAAAATCCTGACATTTTAGCTCATTAAAAATTTACTTCTAAATGTTGCATGTTTTGCAGCTATGCTGAACCATGAAAAAAAAAAAGTCTCAGGCTCTGGCTACATCCAGAGAAGAAAACAAAATTGCTTTTGAGTCTTTGAAGTTCATTGCTGCATCTGCCCATTAAAAATAAAATGAAGTCAGAAATCCACCTTTCTTTAGACAGATATAGGACCTGAATTTCATAGCAATTTTATCAGGAAAAGACAGTTTAGAAGTAAGGATAAAAACAAAACTATGCATTAAATTTATTTCCACTGTCAAAGACTTAAGAACAATGTATTTTCTGTTTAGTTGCAGCAAGTCATGAAAAAGACTGCATTAAAAGAAGTATCTTTTTATCAAGAGCTACATATATGCAAGTTGCTTAGACAGCTGGAGAGGATTGCTAAATAAAACAAAGGAGGATATAAGGAAGAGATTTTGTTCCTATTGAAACAGAAAATATTTTCTTTTTTTATAATAAATCCATACTTTATCTATGAAGGCCTGACCAAGTTTAAAAGTACAGTGCTATTTAGCTGACCAAACCACAAAAAAATAGGTTATAGCCAGAATGCCTTAATTTCCTTTTTTCTCCTTTTCCTTTTTTTCACCATCTAAAAGTGATTCAGTGCCCTGTATCACTTTTTTGCTGTTCCCCAATCAGAGATCATTGACAAATATATCCCTTGAGCTTCATCAGCTCATTAAGCCCCTTTTACTGCTGGTCTTGCAGCACAATATTGTGTCCTAATAAAACTTGTTCTGTTTTCCTTGCATCCACTTTTAATAAATTCTTTTTTTTTTTTTTTTAAGAGACACCAAGGCATGCAGGCTAGTAAATACCTTAAAGAAAATTTACAGTGAGAGGGTGGTAGTTCCCACTCATAGGCACTGAGCTCGAGATAAAAGCTGAAACCATGTACTCTAGTCATGTGCTGCCTGCAGGTGCTCAATGGGGGATAAATTTAATGTACCTAAATCCTCTCCATATCACTGAAACATCTAATAAAACCTGTCCAGCTCCAGAAAACACCTCCAAGGAAAAAAACATTGTAGTCAACATACTTCTATCTTAAGAGGTTTAACCCATGGGACGCTTAATAATCTGCTGGTGTATTGCCTTGAGGAATAATCATCTTCTCCAGTATTTTGTCCAGGTCTCTAGAGAGACCTGTCACAAGGAACAGCTGGTAAGCAACAGGAAAACCTGTGTTCTGTGACAAGGAAAGTCCTTCCTGCTCATTGATAACTCCTCATCTTAACTGTGTCTGTATTTTCATATTCTTCTTCCAGTTTCCATTAAATCACTTCATTGTCTCCAGAGATCTGTTAATCACAATGAGCCCTCTCCCTGGATGAAATGATTCCACAGGAATGAGAGTTGGAAAAAAAAAAAGTTACTATTGTCTGTTTATTGCTTGCTAGGTCCTAATTGTATACACTTGGGGCAGGAAGCAATATAGCAAGGTAGAAGGAGTTAGGGAGGAATCAAAATTACCATAAATGTAAGGCAATTGTGAGAGTTCAAGGTGGAAAGGGAAAGGGAAAGGAAAATAAAAAATATCTCCGCATCTTAATCTGATCAAAAGTGAAACCTTCTCCTTCCGTAAGATTCCACCTTGTATATTTTCTGCCACTAAAAACCTACTACGCCATAAAAAAATTCTAAGCATTTATTTGCAATTACCTCTAATTACCTTTGCAATTACCTCTAATTTTACACAGAGGTGACCAGAGATTTAATGACACAACAGTCTAAAATAGGTAAGGATTATTATAGTTTTCATAGCTGTTGTCAAAATGATAAGAAATTGGACTTTAATTATAAAGTTTGTGATTATTGTACAGAATGCTTTTATAAATTGAACTACTCTGGGTTGTGGTTTGTTCTGGTTTGGTTTGGCTTGGTTTTGATTTTGGTTTTTTGTTTTATGTTTTTTTTTATAGGAGGTGTATGATGCAGATACTGTAGATTTTCCTGGAAGCTGTTCATCACGCATGCAGACCTAGTCTCTTACTCTGGTATCAGCAAACAATGGTTCAAATTCATCAATAATGTAGCTCCTGTAAGGGAATTTAAAATAAATAAAAAACCCACACAAACAAAATCAACAAAATCCCAAACAAACAAACAAGGAAAACACTTTTTATGTGGGGTGATAGTGTTACATAGCTCTTGAATCTGAGTGGGTAGAGACAGGGATTGAGCAAAACTTGACTTTCTAATGCACAGAGCTACTTCAGTCCTCCAGAAATAACGGGGATACAATACAGCCCTGATTGATTTCACCTAATTTCTAGGTATCATGGTTTACCCACAGCTCAACATCTGTGCAGTGTTGGTGGTAACAGAATAAAAATCAACAACATTTAATAATATTTTGTCTCCGATCTGTTAATTTACATTGTAAGATTTTAATTTGTAAGCCTGTTTCTAAGGCTGTCCAAAATAATGCTTTTATCCTTTATTAGGTATTCTGTTAATGATGGCATGCTTGTTAGAGAGGGTCAAGGTCAGGTATGCCAGTCTTCCATTACAAATTAGTCTCAGCAGTGATTTTGGTGCTGCTATTGATTTAACTTGTTGAGGTATGACCTGTCCCACTAAAATATTGTTAATAATTCCATGCATCTCCAAGTGCTGACAGCAGCAGCCGTTCATCTCATATTTGTCTTCACAATAGGTGTTTATTGGGTTTGACCATTCTCAGTTCATTTCATCTGGTTACTCACCTAATAATTGAATCTCATAGATGCCAGAGTAAAAAAAAATAGCTTTTCTTTTTGTAGGTGCCACTGCATCAAATTAAATGATTATAATTTTTTAAGGCCCTAAAGGAATATTTTTTGTGGCTGTCATTAAACTAACTCTTTCTTCTTTAAGGTTTTTTGTGAAAGTGTGCAATCATCTTCCCTTGAGTAAACTAAACCAGATTATTCTTCATCCACAGCCGGTGATAAATTTACATAAGGAAAGAGCTGGACTTGGAAAGTTGCTTATTGACAACATGTGCAACAGTCAGGCACTGGAGCAGGTTTCCCAGAGAAGCTGTGGATCCTGCATCCCTGGAAGCGTTCATGGCCAAATTGGGTGGGGCTTGGAGCAACCTGGTCTAGTGGAAGGTGTCTCTGCAGGGGGTTGGAACAAGACCATCTTTAAGGTCTCTTCCAAACCAAACCACATTTCATTCTATGATTCTGTAGAATTTTTGAAGTATCATCTCGCTTATACAAAACAAAGTCAACTAGAGCAGGCTGCCCAGGAGAGTGTCTTGTTTTTAACAATTTTTATAATAGGGGCAATGAGATCTCTTTGCCCAAATTTTTCCAGTGCTTGTGCACCCTCACAGTAAAAGTAATTTTTTTTTTTTTTTTAATCTCATTCCCTGTTTCAGTTGGTGTCCCTGGGAATATGAGATCATACAAACACATTAACATAACCTAAATCACATATGAATGTCCAGAGACCTCCCTAGTACTCTTTAGAGCAAGAGTAGCCATGGGATGAAGCTGAGCTTGAAAACATTCAAAAACCTCCTTTTCTTCAAACACGGCCGGCCAACACCCTGTCCTGGCCCTGCAACAGTTTTAATTACTTATATACACATATCTAGAGTAGTGTCAACAGGAGAAGCTGAACAAGCCAGCAGCATGTAATCCACTGCTTAGTGGAGGCAAAATTAAGTGGTGAAACTTTTTCAGGCATTGTTCCCACTTGCAGTGTGAATGCTGTGCCTAAGGCAGCAGATAGAAATGTGAGATTTCTTCCCTCACATTCTTAAATCAAACTATAGATATTATTTTCCTTCTCTAAAACCCCTGAGTCTTGTGAGATCAGAATTTTACTTTCCAATGAAAATACTATTATTATAAGGGATATTTTTAGTTCTCCTATTGAGACAGGCAGAAGTCTTTGCTTCTTCATCTCTTCACTTTTCTTTTTTAGCTCTGCATTTGTGTAGACACGCGACACATCTCCTCCTCTTGGGGATTTTCTTTAAGCATTTGATATAGCATCAGTTAATTTCTGGATTTGGAATTGAAATACTTCAGCCCCTCTTTTTACCTCCACCCATTTTTGTTCGATCAGCTGCCACAAATCCATGACTTCTCACCTTTGCAAACATGGTGTGAAGTCACTGAGATATTCTAACCTTCTCTTCCCTTCCTTCCTCTAGGGTGAACATTTCAAGCTTTCACACCAACTGCAGTTTAATTGCATAAATCAACTAATAAATGTAATCACAGATTCATAAAATCGTTAAAATTGGAAAAGACCTCCAAGTTCATCAAGTCCAGTCTTTGACCAAGTACCATGCCCTCTAAACCATACTAATGGTCTGTTGTCAGGTAATCATATTTCAAAATACAGACTTACTTCTTTATTTGTGCTTTCTCCCTTCTCCTTCTTGCTCACTTCCATCAGTAAAAGGTCTCAGATCATCCCTCAAAAAATGGAAGTGTTGATTCTGGTGTGAGTGAGTTCACTATAGCTGTAACGCGATAGCTTAACTGATAACAAAGATAATTATTGACTGATGTGTGCAAACCTTTCGTGTCAGAATGGCTTTTCCAGCACTTTGATTCTGGTTTATAGCATCTCATCATAGAATCCTTGAGAACTATGGAAGCATACAAAAGTGATTGGGGGCATAAGGAGGAAACTGAAGGCACATTAAAATGCAGCGGCTTTCCAACAAGTTCTTGAATTAATTTTATTCTTTAAAGTAGTTCTTTAACCAGTCAAAGGCAATTATTTTTCTGAAAGTACTAGACAATACTAACACTGACACTTCCACCAGATATAAATCCATCACCCAGTAATATTTACTGTTGCATTGATCAAGACATAACTAAGTAGCAGGTTTATATTTGGACTTTTCAACAGAAGACTCTTCAAAATAGTTCATGCAACAGTCAATCTCCTTTCTTCATTCACCCCATTTTGTCTCAGAAGATTTTTTTGTCTAGAACTTGTGCCTTTGGACAAGACATGTAAAACTATCTGTTTGAGTTAGTGGGAATCCACCTAGTCTGCTCCTGGTAGGTGACTGGCAGGACAGTTCACTGACAATTTTCCTCTGCATGAGGGGGGTTCATGCCTTGTCGACACATAGTACCTTCCACGTAATCATTATTCAAAAAAGAAAGTCTTCTTTTATAGCTTGGCCAGACATTGCCAGCTTACGGGATCCTCACAACATCAGGCAGTGACTTTATGTGATTCCCTCTTTAATATAAAGTGATTTTATGATTCACTCATCCCAAAGGCTTGGCAAATCAATGAAGCCTGTAAATATATCTCTAGGTCAGTCGCTCAGGAGCATGCCAGCTGATTTTTAATTTTTCAGCATTTACCTCTCATTAAATATATGTTTCACAATTTCCTGTCTTAATGTTCCATTTTAGAATTCAATTTTTCCCCTTTTTAAATTATTGGGGTTTTTTGCTTATACAGTCATCTAGTATACACTCATCTAACGTAAGGAATAAGTGCTATTTAAAATATCAGATTTGAGAAAACATAGCACTTATGTCACCTGTTTTAAGTGATAAGTTTTCTTAAATTTGAGCATTTGGTTTTACTGGAACATCTTGTAAATGTGCATTAATCACAGCAAATTAAAATATTTAACAAAGTCTGAGGAAAACAGAACATACTGTTTTCTTTATTCTGTAAAACCAAATCTTGATTTCTGAATTTTAAACAGTTTTTTTTTTATTTCATTATTAATAAAAAAAATTATATAGCTCTATGCAAACTGCTGTAACTTTAATGAGCAAGTATTTTATGAGATGAGGTGGGCATGTGGTGCTGACTGCATTCACCATTATTGGGTATAAAGAAAGGAACACAGTGCTTTTTAGCTGCACTCAAAGACAGCATTTTCGCTAGAAATCTGGGCAAGGCAATAGCTACTTTTTGTTATTTTGATTCTAGCAAAAAATAACTGAATACCAAAAATTTTCTTCTAATCATATATAAAATGTCTTATAAAAGATCTGGTTTAAAGTCAGTGTTTAAAGATAACTGAATGTGTTGTGAAAGAGTACAGAAATATTACAGGCAGCCAGCAAACACAAAGGTATTTAATTTTCATCTCTTAAAACCTTGAAATACTTGAAGAAGATAACCTGATCTCTCACTTCTGGATTAAAAAAGAGCAATAATTGCTGTGGTATGGTTATTTTGAGCAGCTTGTTAATTACAGTGTTTATTATAAGTCTTGGGAAGCTGTAATTAAATTTGAACCTACTTGAACTTGGTGTAGTGCTTTATGTTTAGCAATGGAGATTCCTCTTGTATGGCTTGCATCACATGTGGAACTGACTTAGATTTCAATCTGGAGCCAAGTCTCCAATCAGAGAAAGCAGCTGCAAACTTTTCTGGGGTTCTTAATGTGACTTGAGGTTCAGCAACCTTTAAGGAGAGTTTTCTTCATATTCCAAATGATTTAGGTGGGAATCTTGCCCCAGTTTTTGAACTTTCTGACTCTAAATTCTAAAATAGGTCATATTTATATTAAAAGCTTCATATTCGCTCTGCTTTGATTTCTCAGCTCTTCAATCTACATTGTGACACTGAGAGACAACTGTATTGACCACTTTTCTTCTGATGGGCTCATGAAACTCCTGTGTCTCCAGGATGCTTCTCTGAGGAAGTCTCAGCTCCCAGACCTTCACAGGACTTTGTTGTACCTTTGTGTGTTGAAACCTCTTTTCCTACTTTCCTGTATATTAAGAAAATGGCCAAGGTTCCATATTGTTTGTTCCATAATGAAACAAAAATCCCATTGGGGGAAAAGAATGCCTTGGGATTAGATCTTTGAAGGTCACCTAGTCTAAATCCCCTGCAATAAGCAGGAATATCTTCTACTACATCAGGTTGCTCAAAGCCCTGAGCAAAATTGACCTTGAATGTTTACAGGGTTAGGGGATGGATCTACAGCTGCTCAGACAACCTGATCAAATGTCTCACCCATGTTGAAAAAATTTCTTCATTATATCTAGTCTAAATCTACCTCTTTTGGTTTAAAATCATTACTCTTTGTCCTATCATTACGGACTCTACAAAGGAATCCATCTCCATCTGTCTTACAAGACCCCTTTAAGTATTGAAAGTCTGCAACAAGGCCTTCCTGGAGCATTCTCCAGCCTGAACTATCCCACTTCTCTCAGCTTCTCTTCACAGGAGAGGTTTTTCATCTGTCTGATAATTTTTGTGGCCCTCCTCTGGACCATCTCCAGCAGGTTCAAGTCTTTTCTCTGCTGAGGACTCCTGGACACAGGAGTCCAGGAAGGTTCTCATGAAAGCAGAGTAGTGGGGTAAAGAGCAGAGGCACAGAGGACAGGACACAAATACCCAAAAGGCATATAGTTTGGAAGACGTCAATTGTGACAAAAGAAACTGAGACCTATAGTTTAAAAGTTCACAAACCTTAAAAATGTTTCCTTGCCAAGCAGACAAGTTGCTCAACCAAGACAAAATGACATGAGCCAACTCCTGAGTCATGTTCTCAGGTGACTTAGGACTGTGAAAGGATAAAGTGAAGTGGGGGCTGTTCTCTAAGTGACCACCACATACCCTCTAGAAACTTTTTTCCCAAATTGTATGTGCTGGCCCACATATAAGGTGTACAGGTTTGCACACACAGATTACTTCTGGGAAGCAGGAGGACAATTCTGGGAATTTAGATTAATTTATATGGTCTGTACAGATAAATGACAGCTTTTGAACTTTCCATGCATGTGCATGATAGGAGGAGCCATTTCCCCCACACATTGCACCAACACAAAATATACCTGTTTTCTAATACTGAAATTATGGTGTTAGAGAAATATATTCTTCCCAGCATTCTGGTGACAGATGTACAGCTGAATGTGACATGACACAAGGAAATGCGCACTTAGATGTGCCAAGGATTGCATAATCTCCTGAATTTTTATTCCTCTCAAAATATGCAATCAGCCCCAATAGTCATGATGCAGTTCTAAGTGTCCAACAATGAAATCACACCCATTTCCTACCATCAATTTACAGTAGGCATGCTCACTGTAAGGCTGGTCTTTAGCACTGCCATGTTCACAATGACAGATGTTTTCAGGAATGAAAAATTAAATAGCAATTCAAATATTAATAATTTCCCTTAAAGTTATTAACTAGTCTGAACAACATTAGATTTTTTTTAAGGTTTACACTGATTAATTTTAGGCCAGAAGTATGAAATCATTAAGATCTGTTTTCTGTCACTATAACTGCATATTTTCTCTATCTTTTAATTTCACATTCTAAGTTAATTTAGTGTTAAGAATATTAGATTAAGCTCTAGGGTACTGACTAGATCATGTGCTAAGCCAGATAGATGGACAGTTTACTACAGATAAGGGCCTGCCAGCAATTGTTTTGCAAGTGGCAGAATAAAAGACTACCCCTTCTCTGTCTTTTCCCTGTTGTTTTCATTTCATATAAGTGAAATAAAAATAAGATAACCTTTATATAAACCCAACTCAAAGGATGACTGTATTGCTGAAATGAAAGATATGTTTACCCTGTCAGACAGCTTAGCTCACAGTTCTCATCCTCCAGATTGCATAGATGCCAGTATCTTCTAGTGAATAGCTCCATTCTATCTAAAACAAAACTTGCATACCATAAATAGTTTGTTTCAGGGCCCTGTGCCAATAAACAGAAGATGAAAGGTAGTTTTGTCTCCCTTTGCCTTCAACAATCCTCCATGTCACTGCAGCAGCTTTTACGTCTACAAGCACTCTCCCATATCTTCCTTTCCCCATGGCACACAACTCACACCTGCAGGTTTCTGGTATGAAATACCAATCCTTTACAAGACAGCAACACAGCCCTCCCGTTATTGCTGCACTTAGAACCCAAAGAATGCAAAATATCGTGAACATGGACATCAGCATGTGTTAGGACTTCTGGGACACTGCCTGGAGTACAGAGGAGATCCAAGGCCAGGTGCTGTTTATGGGGTGACCAGACACTTTCAGAGAGGTCTAGTGTGGAGTCCCTGGACCCCCTTGGGACAATTCCCATGGTCTCGCCTTGGAAAGATAGACCATGGAATCTTCCCTCCCTAGGCTGAAAGAGAGGACCTTCCCCATGGTGCTTTGCATACTGTGGTCCACCCCAGTTTGCTTTCCCCACATGTCCCTAATTGTAGTGGTTTCTCCTTTCCCTGTTTCCATATTGGCAGTGGCATCCAGGTGACTGGCCCTGTTTTCCCCTGTGGGTCACTGACCTCTGCCTTGCCCCTTGTACTGCCCCCGTGCCCTCAGGTCATGGGCCGCTCACCCCACAGCACACAGCTTGGTCTTTTGCTCCTGATCTTCCTTCAGCACCTGAAATAAACCTCGCTGGAACTGATGCATACAAAGGCCCTTCTTGCCTCTCCTTGCTGTGGTGTGTGTGATGTGTGAGCTTGGCTGCTTTGCCTGAATTCCCCCCAAGCAGCTTTTCCACAGGAGATGCCTATCAGGATAGAGATAGCAGCTCCACTAGCTAAAAAGCACACTGCTACAGTCTTGCACTGAGAAATATGAATGCAGCTACCCTGTGCTTTTGGTTTTGAAGTCAGGGATTAGTGACTGCAGGCATTGCAATTAGCAATCCAGAGTAAATCACATGCAGCTGTTTGAAAACACATCCCTTCCAATGCGCAAGAGCAAGCACCCTCTGATGTGAGCATGCTGGCAAATTGTTACCCTGCAGCACCACTCCAAAGCTGTTTCAGATCAGTGAACTTCTCTCTGAAGTCAAAAACTGCGGTGAAGAAAGTCAGTGACAACAAAATCAAGCCAATTCAGTGTTTTATTATGCATGAGGCTTGAAGGTTTGGCAGAGGATGTTTGTCCTGCGAGCAGCAGAGCACTTGAGGAGGGCTGAAGGGAGGAATATAAATCACAGACTCATAAAACCATAGAATATACTGAATTGGAAAGAACTCACAAGATTCATCAAGTCCATCTCCTGGCGCTACAGGGGACCCAAGAATCCCACCATGTGTCTGAGGGCACAGTCCAAACTCTTCTTGGGCTCTGTCAGGTTGGTGCTGGGATCACTTCCAGTACCCAACCATACCCTGGGTGAAAGAACCTTTGCCTAACATCCAGGCTACAGCACCCTGGCACAGATTTGTGCTGTACCCCTGGGTCCTGTCATGGGTTACCAGAGAGAAGAGGTTGGTGCTGCCCCTCCTTTTGCCCTCACGAGGAGGCTGCAGACTGAGCTGAGCTCTCCCCTCAGTTTTCTCTTCTCCAGGCTCAGCAAACCAAGTGACCTCACTCACTACTCATACGTCTTCCTCTCTAAACCTTCTTGTCTTAGGTCTTCTGCAGCTTTTACAGAGTTTTTGGCTGCATGAAAACATGAATAATTATCTCCCCTGTCCATGATGTGATGTTGGTGGGGTTTTTTTAAATATTCTTCTAGGTCCCAGCTACTCATGTGTTATACACTATTCCATAAATTGAGATCATGGATAAAGGAATGAGTATGAGAATTCAGCACAATATTGAGGCTAAGAAAACAATCAGAAGAGTATTGTTAGAAAAAAAAACCCCACAAATGGATACTGGGATACATTTAACTGGGCTTAGTGTTCAGCTCTGACTTGTGATTTTTGATATTTTTACCAGTATGTCATAAGGATGAAAATCCTAAATGGCCTCAGGGAAGTTGGGAACTTACTTGTCTTCTGGTCATTTGCCTACAGATTAAGTTCTGCAGGCTGAATGGACCAATTGTACTTTCCAATTGGTATTAAAGACATGTATACACGATAAGGTTTTTTTAAAATCATCGTTGTGCTACTGGAACCAGAAGGCAGAAACCAGGCCTCTTCCTTTCTCCCTGGTCCTGCATTATTGTTCTTTATGAGCAATTTTCTCTTCTGGAGACCTCCAGCTCATTAGAAATCCAGCATCCTAAATCTGATGCTGATAATGCAATACGGTTAACTTTCTCCGGTGTACTGAAGAGCCAGGAAAATAAATAATCATCTGGGGAAATTTGGTCACCAGCCACTCATGCCCATCTCTCTGCTGACATAGGAAATACATAATTTATACCAGCAGACCTTCATGCAGCTTTTCCAGTCAGTTGGAAATGAGGTCAATATGTTTTCATTTACTCTGAATTGACTACATTTATTTATTTATTTGCTCTTAGTGTAGCGCAGAAATTTTTCTTCTAATAATTCCTGGCAGTTATATTAACTTTCTGCTTTAGCTAATGGCTGAAAAATTATTTTTCCTGGAATGCAAACTGAGAAGTTAACCTTAGTACTTTTTTAAGCATTTAAATTGTTTTCATGGTCAAGAGTGTTTATGATATAGTGGTAGTTTAAAATAGAAAATAAATTAATGAATTAATTACTATTTCATCAGGTCAGTAAGCAAAGCAAAATTAAAAAATTAAAACTAACATGGGCATGGGGTATGATTGTTCTTTGATTTGGGACTCAGAAAACCTCAGACCCTTTCTTAGTTGTATTCTTTTTTAAACCACACAGAAGTGTTGATATCTAAAAATCATGAACAAGTGTGCCTTGTCAACCAGTGTGGACTGATTTTCTTTGTTTTAATGTATTTAATGGAATGAAATGAAAGAAACTGAATCTGTAGCCAAGCCATTTTTAATTTAGGACTTTCCTTATCAAAAGAATTAATAATTTTCTGAATTCTGTTCACTGTGCAAAGTCCCAATGAAGCAAAGGACATATATAGATTGTGAATACAGGATTAGATAAGAGATATATATCGCAAAGGAGAGGCTATTTGCCTGATTTTCTAATTGCTGCAGAATTTATTGCTACATGTTAAGAGTCATTCCTGAATCCTTCCCCTACTGAAAATCTTTGCTTTATTTTAAGAGAAGGAGTACATTTGAAGCTTCTAGCAAATTAAATAACCTGGATTTTTTCTTTAAAGTTCCTGTGGTTTAAAGTCCCTGTATTTCTTGAAAGCAAATTGAATTGTCTTAAAACAACAACAAAGAAACCCTAATGACACAGCAGTGCAGACCTTTATTTTTTCTTAGTAACTATTTGCTGTCAGATGTGTTGACATTTAGTTGTGTAATTGCCAAATGGTGTATATGGATATTATCAGCCTAAGGAATGTTCACAAAGTGTTTTTCTTCAATGATGTGCTTCACAATTTACAATTCATAATATTTTCTTTTCTGTTGCATTCTTGTTTGCCTAGATCTTCTTAGCATTTCAATGAGTATATTCATATATATTTCAATGAGACTAAATAATGAATAAATAATACATAAAGCAAAATCATTTTGCCAGATGATAAATTGTGGTGATATGTTGGCTTTTTTCCCACTAATAACCATATACTAATATATATTAAGCTTTTATTTATGAAAATAAAGTGTAAGATTTCATTAATAAACATTAAAAAACTGTTATAAAGTCAATTATTCTGTTTCTATTTTATTAGAGACAGAGTATATTCTCATTGATAAATAATTATACTATTTAGCATACAGTGTTTGCTATATAACATATAATACACAATGTATTAATGCTCAAGGTAATGCCAGTAATAACAAAAATGTGGAAATTCAACACGTGTAAGAACCAAACAGACCTGAATTCTCCTTAAAATGTTAGAAAAGAAGAAAGGCTAAACCATAAAATATGAAGATATATAAAGAAAAGATGAATAACCATATTGGAACAGAAGCTGTATACATTTCAATAAGTAGTGTAACTAAATTGTTAAAATTCTGTTTCTTACAAATTTGTATTGGCTTCTGTCATATACAATTTATTTTCAACTTCTTTGTGTTAAAAAAATTAAAATTTTATATTACAGGTTTCATGCTTTCCAAATAAAAGCTGACTGAACATCATTTTACCTTTTACATACTGTGTTTCAAAAAAAAGGTGTGAATTCAAATATTAATTATTTTTCAAATAGAAACTAATAAAACCAGATGCCCAGAAGATAAAAAACTTATTAGAAAACAGCATGAAAAATAAGATACCATTGCAGAAAATGTAAAGTTATTTAATTGCTTTTTATATAGGAAATTGTCTCTGAATTATCAACCAATTGCTTTAAAGAAATTTTGGATTATCCTCTGGTTTGGTAATAAATTCTTTGTCATTGTGGAAAATGCAGGAAACAGTTATGAAAACATTCTAAGGTTCATTTCTACAAAAAAATCTGCAGAAACTGTGGGGTGTTTTTTTGGGTTTTTTTTTTGTTTTTTCAGTTACCAGAGTGCAAGGGTACTGTGCATTATGGTTCATCTGCTCCAATGGCTCCACCTATGGAGGAATTGACTCTCTGCCCTGTGATTATCTGTTTCTCCTGTGTGCTCTTGACACTACATTTCTGACCCCTCCTTCCCTCCAGCTCTGACCACTGACTGACCATTCCCACCAAAAAACTGTGATATTCCTGCAACAATCTCACCCGGGGGGGCAGAGGGGGTTGTTCCATTATTAGAAAGCAGATTCTCTCTAATTTGAGAAGCGGGATGAAACCACAGGGTTGAGAACTGGGGTGGATCAACCAGATGGGAAGGAGTGGGACAGAGTTTTTGGGGAAGGACAGTTTCTTTATGCGGGTTCTGGTAAACATTTAAATCTACAATGTGCTACTGAACCAATCACTGAGACCTTGATCTAGGTGTGTCATCGAAGAATTCCAGAAAAACATGATATTGCATGATATAAATATAAAAGGAAACACAGAATCCTTTACTTCCATCAGCTTCATTAAACACTCCTCCTTATCTGAGTTTTCCCAACTGTAGTGTTCAGAGATGAATCCTCATGATTTATTGGTTTTTTAAAATAAAAACATCAGTCAGGAGTCAATTTAAATTAATTTAAAAGTGTACAAGTCACCTTTCACTATTCTCTGTGATAAATTACACAGCACGAACTCTTCCTTTTTTACTCCTTAAAATCTTTCACCCTCAGATACCTTTTTTTCACCTTGTCCAGATTTAGCAAATTCTTTTTTTTGTAATCTGAGCAAAACAAGCTCACAATTTCTCTATTATCAACCTCATTCTTTTAATAAATTTGATTAGGTGTTCTCTTCTCCACCGTAATACCTTGTCTAAACATCCAGGACTTCATTATCAGTGTATAATTGCATTGGGAAGGGAGAGGTCATGTCCGCTGTGATCATCAGCCCTTTTCCAGAGCCACCACCATCCATTTCATGGCCACAATCTGTTTTCCCTCTTTTAAGTGGAACGTCACATTATTTTATAGTCAGTTTTGTCTCCACATACCCAGATAACAAGGTTATACAAATGATTATGTGGCAGTCTTATTCTTCTCATTTGTAACTCTGGGTATTTCAACTGTTCAGGAAAATGCACTTTATTATGTTTCAAGCCAATAGTTGGCCCAGTTTAGCTTTAATCTAGGGTTCCAAATTAACATAGCATTTTGCAGTTTTCTTCCTCGTCCTTCTTCAGCAAAGTGCCTAACTAAATGAAAAGCTGAGAGACACTGTACGCAAGACTAAGTCGACTGCTCTCTCAGTTTGATCGTGTGAAGTCTCAAAGGATTGGGGATGGTGAAAGAGATTTGTGTCACATAGGTTTAGGTCACATTTGACCAATGCACCTTTAAAGTTCTTTGCAGTGCTGAGAATTAAGCAAATTACAGTCTGGTGCAGATTACAGACAGGCTGAACTACCCATACTCAGCATTGATTATCAATGCGGGGATAGAGATACGATATCTGAAATTAGGTACCTTAATGAGGGACTTAGAAGTTGGTTGGGTGGAATTACCTGATCAATACCAGAATGCAGAGGAAAAAGAAAGAGCTCATTCCTTTATATGTGTAAAACTTTGGATTTTAGCCCTGAGAAACAGTGTCCGCCTGTTGTCTTGACCTATGTTATGAATTTACTCACATTTCTCAATGTCAGACACCTAGTCTGTCCACATAATTTTTTTTTTCAACTGCCTAATGGATAAACTTTTGAAGAACATTTCTAATTATGATTAATTATTAAAATCAGGCATATTTGTTGAGGTAAGATACTACTTCCAACTCCCAGCAAGGTACAGCTGAAAATGTTCAAAAGGTTTTCCATTGGAATATTCTCACAAAAGATCCAGAGTTCATTGGAGAGGCAAAGCAACTCAGGAAGACAGGAATTAGTAAGAGGGAGGAAATGTAAAATAAGAGGAATTAGTAAGACTGACCAATGGCTCACATATAAAATAGCTAAATCCCATTATGGTCACAAAGATGAGCAGAACAAGAACATTTGACTAAATGGAGCCCCCTAGTCCACGCCCGTATTTTCCACGCTGTGGAGTGAAGTAAGTTGATTTACTTTACCCAGGAAATCCATAAAAATGCATTAAAAAGAATAGTTTTTCACAGCACACTGGAGCCATTATAAAAACTTAATAAATCAGATGAAAAATAAAGAAATTAATGTGCAAAATGTAGACTTGGCTTCATATTCCCAAAGATCTTTGTGCATTCAGGGGCTTTCTGAAGGTGTTGGTAGACAACAGAGTCAGAGTATAAGACAACAAACAGACTGAGTCATTTACTTGTTAAAAAACAACCAAAAAATGGGGAATATTAAATCTATTATACACTTAAACCATCCAGCTCAAGTTTTCACTTCCAGCTTGCATGGAAAGCATTTCTTTTAAATATATTCTTCCATGCATGAAAGTGGGCTGATACATTTTTGACTCAAACATTTAGCAAAGTTTTTATTTTTAAAACCAACTTAGAAATGCAAATTTTTATATTTAGGACATGATATCTTGAATCTATTTTTTTATATCAATTATCCTAGTAAAATTCCAAAGGAATTACAAGGAACAGCCGCCCAATTCTGCCATCATATTTAAACAAGCTACTGTGACATGACTGCATGTGAATTTTAAGCATGCAGAGTAAAGAATAGTAGAGAAGGACTGGACTGAAACTATGCCCAGAACTTTGCTAAATATCCTCAACCTTCAACTTTTTAATTCCGTATGAACTCTGTGAAATAATTTGAAGAATTTTTTTGGGATATTGTATATATTTCATTCTCTTAAAGCCTTGGCTTTTGTTTGAAAGCAGTCTTAGACCTTAAGAAAAGTTGTTGACAGCTCATTGCTTCAGGAACTTAAACAGGTGGTAAATTAATAGCTTACGTGGGGGCTGCCATGAAGCATGAAAAGTTATATCTGGTGTCAGTCCAAATTACTGTCTTTAACTGCACATAAGGCAGTGAAAAAACATTAGCTATGCAGTAAACATGGGTTTAGCCAACAAAAATGGATTTTACAAGGTTTCCTCAAGCAATCTCCAAAAGGTCATTCCATACATCTGCTTCAGCCATTGATATAATTTTATAGCCATTTGTTGTTGTTCTAAATCTGTGGCTGTAGCAATGATCTCATTAGCTAAATCAATGGTTTGGGAGCATGTTGCAATATATTTTTTTCCAGTGGAACTCAGAGAAAAAAGTGCAGATATTTCAAATGCAAGCTAAAATATGAATGTAAATGTTTCACTTATTGATACTAACATTTTTCACTTACAAGGGTATTTCTGGTGTAGGCTGGCTTTCAAGAAAGCAAATTTATTCTATTCATAGACTCACTGAAGTTTCCTCTGTTTGCAGAAGCTCTAGAAACTAGAAAGAGGAAAAAAGCTATATCTGGTAAACTAGATATTCTTGAGATAATCCTCTAATGTTGGCGTGGAGATGCCCACCCACCACAGTTTCAGTCTCTGGAACAGGGTGGTATGAGAAATTTCATTTTAGGCCTGAGATAGCTTCTGAACCACACACAATCGTTTGTGAATGGTAATTATTGCACTGCAGCAATTAAACAGTGCAGACAGCGGAGCTCCACTGCTCGGGAGCAGCCAGTCCATTGCAGCAGATGCAGCCACAGAGTACAGACATGGAGCTGTCTAAGAAGTTTCCAGATGGTGAGGGACTTCCTCAGGATCCCCTTCCACTTGTGCTGCAGCAGTTGCATCTTCCTTCCATCACAGAAACATAAATCATAGAATGATTCAGGTTGGAAGGGATCATCTTCTTCCAACACCCCTGGAATACCTTCCACTAGACCTTGTTGCTAAAGCCCCACCCAAGCTGGCCTTGAACACTCCAGAGATGGGGCATCTATAGCTTCTACAGCAACCAGTTCCACTGCCTCACCACTCTCATGTAAAGACTTTCCTCCTAATATCTGGTATAAAACTTTCCTCTTTCAGCTTAAACTCATTCCCGCTTGTCCTATTACTCCATGCTTTTGTAAAAAAATCCCTCTCCAGCTTTCTTGTAAGCTCCTTTTAGGTACTGAAAAGCTGCAATAAGGTCACCTTGGAGCCTTCTCTTCTCCAGGCTGAACAACCCCAACACTCACAGCCTCCTGTCCACTGCGCTGTTCTCACCCTCTGCTTCACACCCACATACCTGTATTAACTGTGCTCTCCTTGGCCCTTGCAGCCAACACTCCAGAATGAGCATTCAGTGCATCCATAATTCTTGAACATTCCTTTTGTGGACAGCCTCAATCAACAGAATCATCATGATGCAATCCTGCTTGTTTCCAGGACTCTTCCCTCCCGTTTCCATAGGATGATGGTTGCTACTCACCAGTGATTGACTGCAAGGGAGCTGTACTGGATGGAAAGTCAGTGTCCAGTTAGGTTCCTGTCTGTAGAACTGGCCCCTTCTGAAGATGTCACTTTTGCACATGGTGTCCCTTTGTGCCTAGGGCATCTTCAGAGGACTCTGTCTGTGCACACCTTCAAGTATTCAAAGACCTAATTCTGCAAATAGGTGGCTGTGAGGAGAGCAGCTCAGCTTCACAAAGCTTCCCGAGTGTGGTTAGCTCGTCTGAACATCACAAAGGAAACAAAAGAGCGTATCTGTGGCTGATTTTTGTGGAGCAGGAACAAACATCAGAATCACTGTGCATATGTGTTGGCTCCCTGGGAGCTCTTGAAACTTCGAGGAGTGCGACTTAAAAGATCAACATGATTTTAAAGGAAAGGAACAAAGTCTGAAAGGCTTTTATATAGGCTGAGGGTGTAAAAATCAGAAAGGTGAGGTGAATGCATGAGCCTGTCCAGACCTCCTTTTAGCACCTACTGCATTTTATAGATGTGTGATATCCGTCCTAATATAGAGTGAGAGAAATATGGTATAATATTAATCTCTTTGTGATGCTGAGGATAGTATTTGACAAAAAATGCAGGCTTTAGTCTTGAATAGAGCACTGATACAGTTATTGTATATTTTTATAATTTCAGATAATGGTTACTTTGCACTAAACATAGTAACCCTCTGAGTTTAGGGACACTTCCTCATGTTTGTGAGCTGAACAGAGAAAGCCTGGGCTCAGGCAGGAATCTGTTAAAGCATAAGTCAAGATGGATGAGATGAGGATCAGAATATGGTGATTAAAAAAACTATGTTCCACTGTGGAGTCTTATATTAGCTTTATTTTGGATTTTGTTGAGTCTTACCAATTTTCTTTCTTGATAGTCTTTTCACTTTTTTTTTTTTTGTTTGGTGTGCTTATACTGAGAAAATATCATAAGATCAACATTTCCATTTACAAGATGGAGTGTAAGAAGGATAGTGTTTGTTGTCTGTGGTGATGCAGGAATGCCTAGATGAATAAGATCTATGGAAAAATCTTTTTAAAAGCTTGGTCCAGTGCGGGCTCCTCTCTCCCAAATCCACAGGTCCTACCAGGAGCCTCCTTCAACCTGGGCTTCCCTTGGAGTTTCACCCATCTCCAAGTCATCCATCTCCTCTAGCATGTGGCTCCTACGTGGGCTGCAGGTGGAACCCTGCACCCCTGTGCCCTCCATGGGCTGCAAGGGAATCTCTGCACCCCTGTGCCCACCATGGGCTGCAGGTGGATCTCTGCACCCCTGTGCCCTCCATGGGCTGCAGGTGGATCTCTGCACCCCTGTGCCCTCCATGGGCTGCAGGGGAATCTCTGCACCCCTGTGCCCTCCATGGGCTGCAGGTGGATCTCTGCACCCCTGTGCCCTCCATGGGCTGCCGGGGCACGGCTGCCTCACCATGGGCTGCACCAGGGGCTGCAGGGGAACCTCAGCTCTGGCACCTGGAGCAGCTCCTGCCCCTCCTCCTCCGCTGACCTTGGTGTCTGCAGAGCTGTGGCTGTGCCACTGCCGGTGATGGGCTCAGCCTTGGTCAGCACTGGGCCTGTTTGGGAGCCAGCATTGGCTCTATGAGACACCTGGCAGCTTTTCAGGGAATTCACCCCTGCAGCTCCCCCAGTTCCAAAACCTTGCCACACAAACCCATGCAGCTGCATATTCTTATATCTTTGAACATTCACAAGTGGTAAATACCATTAGTAAAATCAAGCTCCTTAGTGGGTTATTAATTTCTCAAATACATATTGAGTAGGAGTGTGGCTATTCTTGGCATTGTTCCCAATCATGGTACAAATGATTCCTTGCATGTGTATGTCTGTTGGGTTTCAGCTATTTAAAATGGTAAATCAGATCTTTTTTACAAGTTAATAATTTTTTTACATCTTAAAGTTCTTGGAGTTTGCCATATTATTCTCACCCTATTTTGGCTCTTGGGTATGCAGAATGTTATCCATCACCTGAGCTAATTTCACTTCAGTCTTCTATTTGTGCACTGAAAGGGGAAAGAATTGTTTTAAAGGACAGTTCTCACTCCTCAAAGGTGTTGCAGTGTGGGAACCCCAGAGATACTGCTGGATGTGAACAACCCACATGGAGGCACTGTGATGTCTTTATCTTTGGTCTTTTTCTTAATAACTGAGTGGAAGAAATGTCTGTCAGAATTGCAAATATACTTGTGAATTAATGAATTGGACAGAAATAGGTGATTGCTTAATGCTTCCTACAGCTCCACATGCCTTGGTTTATGAATTTGGGTTAGTAAAGCAATTACTAAGTGCAGCTCTGTTTTTTCAGCCTGAGTTGTTTTGCCTTCTAAAACTCAGTTCTCATGGGATTTTCTGTAAACAGCAGATGTTTTTGGTAATCATATCTTGTTTGCATTCTCTTCTTGGATGTAGAGACCATTTGATGTCTCTGTCTCTTGGCCAATGTGATTGAATGGGTGTTACTTTTAACACCAATCAGTTTAGTTCTAGCAACCTACTATATAAAGAGGTCAATTTGTTAATAAAGTTTAGTTTCAGCCTTCTGACAAACTCTGGAGTCGTGTGTCTGATGTTGTGTCCAACACTGACAACTAAGTATCATCCAAAATATTCCTTTGTAATCATACCTATATTGACATTTTCAGTCACAAATACAAGATTTCTAAAGTCCTATTTTATTGTTTGCAGGAAAAAAAAGAGACATAGAACAATGAATCACAAAATCATTGAATAGTGAAATCATAGAATCATAGAATGGTTTGGGTTGGAAGGGACCTAGTTCAAATTGCCCTGGCATGGGAGGGACACCTCCCACCAGACCCGATTGCTCCAAGCCCCATTCAACCTGGCCTTGAACACTTCCAGAGATGGGGCATTCACAACTTCTCTGGGACACTAGTGTCTCACCTCCTTCAGAGTAAATAATTTCTTCCTAATATCTAATCTAAACCTGCTCTTTTTCAGTTTGAAGCCATTCGCCCTTGTCCTGTCATCACATGCTCTTGTAAATTGTCCTTCTCCATCTTACTTGAAGACCTCAATTAGATGACCCCGAAGCCTTTAGGTGCAACTCAAGGAACTTAGGTGTAACTTAAAGGAGAAGAGCTGCCATATCAAATTAAGGCAGCGACCTTGCAGGTATCCATCCCATGGTATTCCCTGGTTCCATCTTCCAGTGAGATGGAGTTCCTCTGACTAAGTGTGTTTATCTACAAATGGAAACGCTTATGCCAACGAAGGAACCCAGGCTCATCTTCTGGTGGTTGGGGAGACAATCAGAATACTTAATGGAGATTAGAAGACCGTTTAATATTAAAATAGATATTTACATCTTGTGAAGTCATATCAAATTCTATTCACTATTTTCATCAAATCTGTACTGTGCATAGTGAGTGCTGTAATGACTACATGAAGTGTAAGTACTTGTATGACAGATGTCACAGGTTGAATGAAAAAATCTACCCGGGAAAATGAAGGAGAGAGGGATTTTGAAGTGTTCATGAATACCTACTTTCTCATTCCCTTCCCGCATCACTCCCCCAAAACCCCAAATATATTCAGAGGGTGTAAGATAGGAAGAACGGATGAGCTGCCTTCTCTCCCAGGCAGCCTGTTATTTCACATGATAGTAGTGTCACATCAAGCTGGTGAGTAGTATGAATCACTGAATGTAAGAGAGGATGAAAACCTACTTTGTCTTTAAAACTCTGAGAAAAAGAGATTTAATCCAGTAAAAATATTTTCACATTGACATTCACTTTGACTAAAAGTATAGCAACTTGAAAGTACATGATAGATTCGGGTAAGAATCATGACTCAGGATCCTACTTTTGGTTTTTACTCTCAGTGCAGTCCTAGTTCTCATGTATAATGGCAGAGCAGTATGGGTCTTGAAAACAGTAAACCACCTTAATTGATAGTGGTAGCACTTGATGAGGAGCAATACAAGAAATATTTTGATGCTGTCTTAATTTTCTGTGGTACCTATGTCATGGTGCCTACTATTAAGAGAAGACTTCATTTAACTATTCAGTGCAAACTTTGTCTCTTTCTCATTACTCTCAGAATCTTGAAATTTCCCATACATAAAACACAGACAGATCTTTAAAATCATCTGTTCTAGCATGAAAAATAGATGAATATAAGCAAAACTGTCTCTAAAACAAAACAGGGCAAAGTCCTGGCAATGATGCTCATTGTTATCCCTTCATTTGGTTTTGTTACCCTGCCGGTGTCTGACGGCAGACTGGAAAGGGTGTGGCTGGACATGCAAACTCACCAGCTGTAGTGAATTCAGGAATGGGGATGAGCAGTCTAATAAACATGCCTGGATAAAGGTGGTCCCTGATCTGTCACGTGAAGTGGATCTTTTTCCCACCAAAACCCCCTTCTTCTAATGTCAGTCACAGTCTGATTCCCTTTTACTCCATTCCACAGAATTTATCCTTCTGTAATGGGCTAAAATTCACAAACCAGGCAGAAACACCAAATAATGTAGTGGTTAACACATTCGCCAAATTTGTTTTGTGAAAGCTAGTGTGAGGATCTAACCTTCATTTTAGTGGAATAGGATTAGAAGAAAAGCAAAACAGGCTCAACTTAACAATAGAAACAGTTAGATTTATTAACATACACTAAAGGGTAAACAAAAAAAACAACCACGAAACCCTCTCAAAAACAACCCCCCTCCTCCCTAGCAACAATTTACTTTTCCACAAAACAATGCAAAGAGACAAAACATCAGAACTCTTAGGTCAGTAGCACTTAATAAAATAGTCTTTCATTCAGTCTTTTGAGAGAGACAAGTCCCTCCTGATTCTTCTGGTAACTTTCCACAAGAGACACAGTCTGTTTGTGGCTTCCAGCTCTTACAAACACAGCCCGCCTGACACTGCATCTGTGAGCTTCCCAAATGTAGCTTTTCCCNGCTGGAGGAGGGGGCTGGGGCAATCTCCTTCGGCGGCGTTTGCGATGCTGGCTCTCGCTCTCCTCCCCTGGCCGCCGGCAGCTGCCACGGCTCAGAGACCCAGCTCGGCTCAGCTCGGCTCCCTCAGGGCCAGCCTCAGCACGGCCTCCCCCCAGCCCAACTCCCGAGGCCAGCGGGGCCCTGGGCCTGGGCCTCCCAGCCCGGCCGCCCTGGCACCTTGGACGTGTCCGTCAAAAAAGGGACTAATCTCCCAAGATTCCTGTATTTAAGCGGTATGTCCCAGGGGTGTACACTTTTTACCTGACTGGCCAACTTGGCTGTCAGTTCCAAAGCAGATCACCAATTGGTTTTTCTACCATTCATGCCAAACCAATATACCTTCCCTTCATCTTCTCTGGCATTTTCCATTGTTATCTCATGCATGTTTAAAATACTGCAGCACATCAGACCTCACTCTGTTCTTATTCACCCCAGTGTTCATGTATTTGCCTCAAGAGTTCGCAGCTCTGATTTATATCCTAGGTTGTGTAAAACCAACAAAAGACTCTATTTTGCTGAAGAGGAAAAAGAAAATTCTGTACTACAGTATAGGCAACATGGACCCTAATATCTCCTTGCTTCACCTTTAATCTAAATTTTTGATTAAAAAGCAACTGTGCCTGAATTTACTGTTGGCCACAATTTTATATTACCTTTAATAAACATATTTAGGCAAAAGTATTTCAGTCTAAATGGACCTGTCATGAGTGTAGAAGGGCAGAGTGTTGATTTCTTGGTTATATTTCAAATAGTGTCCTGAAATCAATTATACCAGCTAGAAGACTCCATGTGAGTCACTGGATCCACACTATAAACAGTGGGATAAATGGGACAGCTTCTACTATCTGCAGCATTGGAAGATGCATTGGCAGAAATCAGGCAGGTTTCAACACAAAAATTTGACCTGCTCACGCAATCCCTGCAAGTTTAGGTTGTGAATTGGTCTCATGCTGGCTGGAGATAGGTTAAAGCCAGATTTTCCTTGAAACTGCATATCATTCATGCTCTAGAGTAGAGAAAAAAAAAGAAAAAATAAAAATAAGAGCAAGCTCTGCATTGCTGAATTTCTTTCTACTACCACTCTTAGCCCAGTGATACTGGAAGTTCAGCATTTCTGAAAATGCTGTCTGGCATAATTACAGAAGGTAGGCACTATGGTGGCTAAACTTCTGCTGACATTACCAGGTTCACTGCAGAAGTTGAACATGACATAATGTGGAACACAAAATGCTTCTGTTAATGATAATATATTTACATTTTGCAATGGAAAAATCAGCCAAGCAACTGAAGCCCAGCATACTACAAATTCAATGTTCAATTTCATGATCTTGGAGGTATTTTCGAAACTTCATGATTCTGTGATTGAGTATAAGAATTAAAAATTATTTTTTTAATATAAAAACAGTTCGAAATCTTATTCTTGATAGCAATCAGCAGTGGGTACTTAAAACAAAACAAAGACAAAATATAAATAAATAGTTAGTGATACTTTCCTAAATACTCTCCCAATGCCTGGTTTCTGGATAAGTATGGGATTTATATATGATTGAGTCAGTACCTCTAAGCTCTTAAAAACAGATTGACCTCGGACTCTTGCAGTCTGCAGGTGAACATCTCAACCAAAACATTGTTACTGATGGGTATTATGACATATATATTTATTTTATGTACATCAGTTAAAAAAATGAGAGAAATATTAATAATGCCTGATCATGTAAATATAGAGTGCAAGCTGTATCATAGAAGAGAAGAAGGTTCATAAAACTTCATAAAGAATAAAAATATTGACATAATTTTGAGGTGTAAGTCATAGGTCAATTCAGTAAATTTAAGTTTTGCTCTGTATTTAAATGTTTGTCATTTATGACCAAAATGATGATTGTTTCATCTCTGGCTGGAGGAAAGGGCTAATCCTATGCAAGCATGTAAGGTGGAACAATGAATGATCACAGTTTCATTTGACAACTTTTAAGATGTAAGAGCTTATAATTGTATTTGTTCCAAGTTAGGGATTAAGTCTATGCTGCTAATCTAGACTCAGTACAGAGAATAAAAGACACAGATTGGGATTTCCAGAGACAGACATCTTAAAATGGGATGAATGACCTTCTGGAAGTGCTCATTTATCTCTTCATCGACAGTAGTATGATTCTAAATGATAATCCAGACAGAAAACTTTTAGACAGTTAAGGTTAGGTAAGATTAATCTCTCACCTCGTGCCTAAGGAAATCAATTCTATATACTCTAAATTTCATCTCTAGTCTCATCAAATCTAATTTCATTTTATCTAATTTAATCTTTTTGTATCCACATTGTTGCAGGTCTATCTACCAGGTTCATAGATAATTTTTTGTCTGTTTAGAAAGATGCTGGTGTCAAACATATACACACAAACACAGTCACAAAACTAATAGTGTTCATCCTTATTGCCAACATGCCCAGAACTTAATTTATGAACAGAGAGAAAATACTTATGCAAGTATACTCACACTATAATATACATAATCCTCATTAAGCAAAGTGGTTTTAAAGCTCCTGCCTCTCCTTTCTCTAGTAATTCCCATGTTTCCAATTCTTTCCCATTTTACAGTGCCTGAGGGCAAGAAGATGAGTTCTGTCACAGGAATAAAACAAAAAAAAAATGCAAAATGTTCTCTGTCACTAATGAGAATTTCCTGCACTATTTGATCTACCCTTTCCAGCAAGCTGAGGAGAAACTCACCCAGATATAAACCTGGCTATAGACACTGTGTCCATTCTGATAGTCACTACAGTACCTGAGCACTGACATGAATCTTTCCAAAATTAAGTGTAGAAAGATTATGACCTTAATGTCAACTAGAAATTAGAATAATAATAAAAACTTGCCAGAAACAGGCCAAGACAATAAACAAAGATCTATTCAGAACTAAGCCTTTATTCAGGAAGCCAACTTGTGTTAATACATGTGTCTGACACAACAAAGGTTAATCAAGGTCTGATCTAATGATCAGCAATGTCATGGGGGTGTTAGCCTGGATTTTCTGAACCTCAAGCCATAACTGCTCTTCCTGTCTTTGTCCCTCCTGAGACTCTCCAAGAAAGACTTTTTTTTTTTTTAATGGAAATTAGATATTTTGCTAATTTAACAATAAACGTGGCTTCCTGAATTCTACCTGTTTACATGCAAATGCAGAACAAATTCTTATTATCTCATCTAAATTGGCAACACGTCTTGGGAGAATCAATTCTAATGTAATACAAGCCGTTATCTCTTTGACTTTGCCTGGGAGGTTTTCACCCCCACAGGGCAACACAGAAAAATTTGCTTGGAAGGTATTTTACCTTCTTGTTAAATTTGCAATTATGCTCAAAAATCATGAATTTCTGTACTTAGCAGGACTACAGGAAAACACGCATTTTGTGTCACAGAAATATATATGTACATGAGTGGATAACTGCAGCCTGTTTCTGTTCCCTGACCTGCTCTCAGAGCATGACACTGCTTCTGTCCAAGTCATGTGAATCTGGTATTTCTGCTTCAAATCCAGTGACTCTGATGGGGCTGGTACCTGCCAGCAGCAGGAGCTCGGACATGGACTTTTCAGCCTGTGTGTAAGAAAGCTGCATCAGGGTTCTGAGTCTCAGCCTGCTTCAGCCTGCCTGAGCTGAAGGCAATTATGGCAGTTCAGTTCCTTTACAGAAAGTTCACCCTTGGAAATGCAACTGGGACTTATCTGATCCTGACAAAGTGGCAAAAAGGTGTCTGATGTGAGCTCACACTCTCTTTCACGTATACAATTGATTTTTTTTTTTTGTCAGATCACAGCTCCATCTCCCATCCCTTACTGTCTCCCATTTCCTCACCTAAAATGAACACGAAAACTTTCTTCAAACTTGAAATTAAGATCTGGGGAAATTATCCTCCTGCTCAAATGGGAATAAATACAGTCTTTTCTTCCCTTTGATGCCACAAAGTAACAGGCATTATTGAGATAAAACCTTGTTAAAAATAGCAATAATAGCAAAGAACAATTAAAATGGTCAGAATAAGATTTACATTTGTCCATAGTACTAAAACCAATGCTACACTGTCACGTGGAAGTAAAAAATTCCAGATGTTTTCCCCATGATAGCGATACTGCTCAGAGCTGAGATGTTTCAGAAGTAAGGTTTATTTTTTACCTGAGGACGATGTTGTATTTCTAGAAAGTGCATAGCTGGCAGTGCTTACAACAGCACAGACCAAGGAGCTGCTCATCTGTTTGACTGCCTTAGACTATACATTAGGAGTCTTGGAGTCATGCCAAACTGCCTCGCAATAATTGTAGCAGTCATCTGTGAATAGTGATATTTGGCAGCATATTAGTAGTTCATTTAATTTATTGTCTTCCCACCTTATTAACAGTACATCACAAGGCTGGAAAACTTTCTAAGCTCATATTTCAAAAGCAGAACCTTTAAAGCTGCACCTTAAACTAGAAATTTGGCTTATGCAATTTTGTTCAGCCATGTCAATATAAACTCCAGACAATACTGTGCTGCAGAGCTCTCATTCATGCGATGACAGCTCTGTCTCCTCGGTGGCTAAGCTGGCAGTTAAAGTGATTCATGGCAATCAGTCTCAAAGGTTTCCAAGACAGACCCCAAGGTAACTTAGAAAGTTGTAGGGAAGTTTGACAGGATGCTTTATTTTGTTTTTGTTTGGAAATAATGCTCAGAAATCACACTGAGCAGTGATGGAAAGGAAGGAACATCACCCTTTGTTTCAAACAGGTTGCTTTGTTGGCTTGTGTACACAACCACAAAGCAGCAAATAACAGGGACATCAGTCACACACAAAAGCTCACATGGGCTCCTACACACTCAGCAGGGAGGATAGCACTCTCTATATACAATGCCACTCGCATTCTTTCCCTTATTTCTCAGGCATTTGAAGTATTAGAACTGGAAAGTTATTGCTCTCAGCCTTATTCTTTGACTGGTCTAAACTTATATATTGATATACATATTTCTGAGTAGGTAAATCTACCTGAGACATTTACTTCCTAAGGACTGTATTCCAAGATTCAGCTCAATCACAAATAGATTTGTCTTCTTGAGAATTGCATTATTAATATTGAGTCAGACCATTGATTATCTTTTAAATGTCGTATGGCACAAAGCCAAGATAAAAGCTGGAGGTAATTTAGGGAAGAGCACACATTGTTCTCTACTAGGCATAAATATCACCAGCTGCTGTTCTTTCTATGATACAGTCTTCTATCCCAAGTGCAATCTGCAAACATTTCTCTGCATCTTGCAAAATGGATAATAGAGAAAACATGTTCTTTCATGTTGGCTTATTACAAGAATAGTAGATCTACTGGGCCAACATTTTTGAAGAAACAGGTCATGTCATTTCCAACCAGAGATATGGGAGGAATATATGATTTTGAATACATCATATTTCTTAAATCAGAAAAAAAAACCCTGTATATTCTCAAATATGAAAGTGTTTTCAAGGGATTTTACTTGTTTTGCTGATTGTGATGCTTATTGGTTTAAGCCTTAAAAGATACAGATAGGCAAGTGCTAAAAGTGGCCACATACCTTTCACTGTGGGGAAGAATTCAATACTTAGCTAGGGTTTGCTCAATAAATTACTCAGACACTTATTTATTCATTATATGAAAACAGACTTTCATTGTTTTCCGGGGTTAATTTTTGCCTTCAGAAGTTTTCATAAATTTTTACTGAAGTTTCCAATCTTAAAACACATTGATCTGTTTCTTAAATGATCATTCAGAGGAGTAAAGGAAGCAAAATAAAGGAAGTCAAAGGGCTCTCCATCATCCTATGAAATTCAGACACACATACCCATAACCCCAACAAACCGGACAGATCACTCAAACCCAACAAAAACCCCATGTATTGGTTTAAAAAAAACAATTGTTGATCCGTTTTGGAACTGACAGCTAAGCTGGCCAATCAGGTAAAAAGTGTACACCCCTTGGGACACCGCTTAAATGCAGGAATCTTGGGAGACCCGTCCCTTTTTTCCGTGGACCCAGTCATGAGGTAACATCGCAGCCGGGCCGGGAGGGGTCCGGGCCCAGGGCCCCGCCAGCCCCGGGAGTCCCCAGGAGCCATGGCCTGGCCGAGGGGCCGGGATCAGGGCCAGCCCTCTGGAGAGCCGGGAGATCTAAAGCATCTGAGCTCGGCGGATGCCACAGAGAGGGGGAGATGGCCCCGGCCTCCTCCTCCGGCCCCCGGGTCCCCGGAGAGCAGCACCGAGCCCAGGCTGAGTTAAAAACGCACCCCATAAGACCGAGGGGTGGAAAAGGAGAANGTAAGAGCTGGAAGCCACAAACAGACTGTGTCTCTTGTGGAAAGTTACCAGAAGAATCAGGAGGGACTTGTCTCTCTCAAAAGACTGAATGAAAGACTATTTTATTAAGTGCTACTGACCTAAGAGTTCTGATGTTTTGTCTCTTTGCATTGTTTTCGTGGAAAAGTAAATTGTTGCTAGGGAGGAGGGGGGTTGTTTTTGAGAGGGTTTCGTGGTTGGTTTTTGTTTGTTTACCTTTAGTGTATGTTAATAAATCTAACTGTTTCTATTTTTAAATTGAACCTGTTTTGCTTTTCTTTTAATCCTATTCCACTAAAATGAAAATTCGGCGAATGTGATAACCACTACACCCCATTATAGTATAATGAGGTAGCCACAACAGTCAGTGTTTTCAACCATATGATGGATGTAAAATTGTTTAACTAGGTTCTTCAAATCACCTACTACTATGAAAAATTGAACAGCCGGCTGATAAAAATTACAAATTCAGTGGCTGATCTTTGAAACAGAGCAAATAATCAATGATGAAATGAATGAGTAGACCAGAGGATGCTTCATCATTTGTAAGACTGGATTCAAATGTAATGTTTAAAAATCTGCAAAGTATAGGTTAAAATTGTCAGGACTCATAGTATCATTAAGGTTGAGTTAAGAACTATAGACTGCAAGTTCTAAAACCGAAACAAGAATCAAATTCAAGTTCATACTATATTTTTGAGATGGTTGTGCATTCAGGCTGTTTTGTGTAAACGTAAGTTGTTAAGATCCTGTACGGCTGGTCCTGAAATTTCCCATTTCATCCATCGCCCAAGTGACACAGCACACCCACCTGAAACAAGGTAATGGGCTGAACTCTTAAGTGGCTTCACAGCGACTCATTTGACTCATTTCTACAGGACTTTTCCAGTGTGGGAACTTTTGTCAGTCCCATAGAATTCCCTCTACCAGTTGCTTGTTTAATTCAGTGCTGATAAACGTCCTTGGTGAGTAACCTGCTTGGTCCAAGCTCTGCTGGAAGGCTGCTGCTGCAGAATCCACATAACTAAACACAGGTCACATCCTTGAGAATGATCAAGAGGAGTTTCTCTTGCAGAAGCAGACAGCCAAGGAGTTCAAGTTGTTAATCTACGTTTTGTACAAGGCTTAAGATATTCAATAATGGTGGATTAGACGTGTGCTGGGTTGGGGACATCAGATCACAAGTCATATGGAGAGAGGAATTCAGCAGGAATTCTGCTTCAGCATATCACACAATCCCTTATTCACACACCTCTGCACTTTTTAAGACACCTGTCTGTCCTCTTTCTCCACATCATGATGATAGTGAGAATGTTTGAACAGAAATCGTTTTACACAAACAAAATTTTTGGTGGTGTAGACAAGAACAAGGTCTGCAAAAACCTACTTTCTGAATGGCAGCCAAGGATTTTCATTTGGGCAGCCAAAACTTTGCTCCAAAACAGTTAAAAAATACATTTGATATTCTGTTCACATATATTGTTAAAAGCCTTCTTTCCTGAGGAATACATGCCCAACCATTTAGCCAATTTTGTGCAGCTGAGGGCATGTCCTTCCCTGTCCGCCTTCCACCACAGCACAGGCGTTCATGGACATGAATGACACATGGATGACATAGATGGCACAGAGACTGAAACTGTTGTTTCTGAAAATGCTAGCATTTATGTTCACAAAGAAAACAATTTGCAGGTATTTGAAATAATAGCTATTGTGCTTTTTCCCTACAGAGATTTCTCTGCAGCTTTTCAAGCAGGGGGGAAAATAAGAAAACATGCTGTAAAAGGTTCACAGAAAATGAAGCAACACTTACCAATGCTAATGATTACTATGAATATCCAACCACAAACACATCTCATGAGAGAGCAGATAAATTGGCTACATGCTACTGATGGTATCCAGCATAAGCCTTCTAGAATTCACCTAGTCCCATCTAATTAAATGCTCCTACACGTGTGGATTTATTTACAAGTTACTATCTCCCTTTGCTAATGCAGGAAAGCGTGAAAAGGTACAGCTGAAATTAGTACTCATGTTTGGAAGAAAAAATGCTCATAAAGAAATAAAGGATGCTTTTACAGGCACACATCTCCTGCTTGCATATGAGGCTGAAGTTTGAGTCTGAGTTTCAGCAGATATCAGATACCAGTTCTTTGTCAAATAATGTAAGTAAAAACAGGGTCTATTTCTTAGCTTGAGTCAAACAGCACAGCTAGCAACCTCAAGGGTCATCTCTGTTTCTCCCCAAACCAGGAGGTAGTTTCATACCATGAGAGTTCATGCTGCCCTATAAATTCTGCCCAGCAGAATAGTGTGTCTTGGCTGTAACCATGTCAGAGATCATACTAGCAAATAGTATAGGTCATCACAAACAATATTTAAGCCTGTGGTCTAGTGCTGCTAACTCATAAATATAGATGTAAACTCCAAGTGATCCACAGCACATTATTTAATCTCTTACACGTAACGCTAACATAAAGAGTCCTTTCCTGCCTTCTTTGTGCTGTGATATCAACCAGCTCTTCCTGTTTCAAGAGACTAGTGAAGCTTTTCTCAGGTTAGAACTCTTAGGCACTAGGAATAACAAAAACATAACACATCTGTCTCAAGCCTATCACTCGGGAAAAATATCATCATGTACCATAGGGTCTTCTGTGGAAAGTTCAACACTTAATGCTTAAGATTAAAATTGTCATATCTTGTATCGCTTTGTACACATTTCCAGTTCCTGAAGCCTGTTTCTGCTTGTTAGGAGCTGAATAAATTGACAGTTAGATGAAGTACCTAGTATATTTATTTTTACACACACCAATCATTTCTCAAAGAGAGTCAAAAGAGGCATCTTCCTTCTGACAAGAACGTTGTGTGCCTTTTGTTTTCTTTATTTCACGGGTTTGTTCTTTTTTTAGAGATTACCATAATGGCAACAAAGCAGCAATAAGGAAGTCCACCTGTATTCTCTGATTTCCCGGAGGAATCTGTGCATGACAACTGGAAAACAAACAAAACACTTGACTGAGAAATAGCGTAACACTTGTGAGCTAATGAGCAGCACGGAGATGGGCCAGGCATGCAGACGTGTGCTGCAGCCTAGAAACTGTATATAAAAGTAGGAGAATAGGACAGGGAGGAACTGGTCCTGTGTTATTTCACACTGCTGTGCCACAGAGCCACTTCCAGAAACAGATGCTGTAACCCTCCAGGAGCATGTACTTATGCTTAAGGGAGAGCTGTGAGGCAGCAGGAGACCTGGATTTCTGTTCACATCTTTTCACACAACCCCTTTTTTTTTTTTTTT
>WBMY01009577.1:218438-275154 GCA_013397315.1 Donacobius atricapilla
TTTTTTGCCAAAACCTGAATGTTACAGCCTGAGGTGTCCCCTACAGGTAGATCTGGTTTGTGTGCAGATGCACTTTGAATGGCCATGCCGTTGCCCTGGCATGCAAATACCTGATATCCCTTCCTGTCAATCACAGAATGGTTTCGCTTCCAAAAAGGCATCGTTATATTGACTTCTGTTGGCACAGCTTCAGCAGTAAGAGTGGCAATAGGGCTGACATCTGACTGGCAAATGTGAGTTGGCAGAAGCTCCTTAGGTAAAGACAGGCCAAGTCCTTCTGTGACTGGCACAGTTTCTGTAGTCAGAGCTGTTTACCTGCATTCATATCAGGAATGCTCTGCCAGCGCAATACATGAATATTCTGTTCTCAGGGAGGCAATAGTACAAACTCTACAGCTACACGAGGGCGATTATATTTGAGTCAAAGAAGCCATTTGTGACTACAAGGAGGGAAGAGAATGAAGAAAGAAAGAGGCCTTGCTAGGCAGTGCTCGTCACAGCAGGGATGGGGGTCAGGACTATCTATATAAAACCTGTTTCTCCTCTGAGCAAAGGCAGAACCTGAGAACACTGGGGAAGAAACACTGGTGTTATTGCCTTAGTGGGACCCTGAATAGCTGCCAAACCATTTTGCCCTGATCTGCATGCAATGGAGTAGCTGGACTGTGAGCCTATAACCCATAATAGCCAAGAAATTCAACCCTCAGAGACAGTGTAAATTCAATGGGCCAATTAGCACCCATGTGAGCTCTTTCAAAGAGCAAAGACGATTATCTACATTTTGCAGTATGTGGTTTAAACCTTCAATTAACCTATGCTTTAGGGGTTTGCTTATTTTATTTGTTTGGGGGTTTTTGTTTTTGTTTTGGTGTTTTTGTTTGTGTGGGGTTTTTTTGTTTTTCTTTTTCTGCTGTTGCTGTTTTTGTTTTGTTTTAATTTCACTTCCCCTTCTCCATAGAGAAAAAGCTAAACTGGACACGCACTAAAGCTTGGCCACCACAATGAACATGTGGCAATTCCTCATTTCTGTTGGAAAGCCACATGTTCACAATCTGTCTGTTCTAATTGTGCCATGGATGTCATATTTGTGTCTAAGGGGCTGCTGGGTCTTGCTGTGTGCCTTACTGTGTCTGGCACATGGGAAGAACAGATGAGAAGCCTGTGGACATTTCCAGCCAGTGCTCAGCTGTAGCTGCATGGCATGGGGGGAGGAGTGTCTGCAGCTGTCTGCAGAGAGCCGCCCTGTGTGTAGGACCAGGCTCCACTGAGCCATGGAGATACAGATACAGAACAGGATTAAAAGAAGCAGAGAAGGTCAGTAAGATAACTATGCAATTTCTTCCTAAAAGAGACAAACAGTGGGGGTTAGAGGACGAAATAACAAAAACTACATCTTTGGTTTATGTATATTACCAAAAAATTCCCCAAATTACCAAAACCTTTCTTTCCCTGCAGACAGCGGAATTATTTTTCAGTTATCTAAACCTGAGTGCAGGCTCATGACAAAAGGCAAACCTGGATATTCCTTTCAGATATTAACATATCAGCATATCAGTTTTGGAGGACAAGGTTTCTTCATGCCCTTTGACCACTCAGCTAGAGAATGGAGATGTCTGCTTTCTTGCTGACATTTCCCTGTGACAGGTCTCACAGGATTCCAGCTCATGAAGCCAGGGAGCTGGCTGGTGACCCTTCACTCAGCATAATCATGCAGGTAAGAAAACTGAGTAAGGAAGTCCCAGTTTAGAGCAGAAACACTTTGGACAGGAGGATCTGCTTCTGAGAACCTACGGTTCTTATAGAGGCAGATTTTGCAGATAACAACATGTGACTGTAATAAAAAAGGGTAGTTTCTTTAATGTTATATTTATATACATCATTATGAACAACTGTAACTAACATATGGAAGAAATATTTCTTTATGCCTTCTTTCCTTATTGGAGAAACAACATCAAAAGGATAACAGCTTTCTGATCTGGAGTCTAGTTCAGAGTTGCTGTTTCAAAAGGAGGTTTATCTGGGTACCTCTGTGTGTGTACACATGCACTTGTGTCCATCTGCTTGTGTACTGGGTCTGGCTGAGCTGGAATTCATTTTCCATTGCAGTGAAGTCTCTCAGCATTCCTTCCATCAGTAGGCTGGGGGTGGGCAAGATCCTGGGTGGGGACACAACCAGGCCAGCTGACCCAAATTAACTTAAGGCATATTTCAAACCATAGAATGGCAGCTCAGATACAAAAGCTAAGGAAAGGAGGAGGAAATGGGGGCATTTGTTATTTACAATATTTTCCTTCTGGAGTAAACCCTACATGTGCTGAGGCCCTGCTTCTCTGGAAGTGGCTGAGCATCACATGCTGGTGGCAACTAGATCCCTTCTTTTTCTTTTTCTTCTTTTCTTGTCTCTGTGCAACCTTTTGTTTTTGCTTGAGTAAACTGCTTTATTTCAATCTAGGTGTCATTTTCCATCTCATTTTCTTTCCTCTGTCCATCTGAGAAAGGGGAATGATAGAGCACCTGGTGTCCAGCCAAGGTCAACCCACCACAGTAAGATAGTAATAACATGAGGTGTTAGAGTCAGTGGTTGTGACCTTCAGCTCATAAGGACTGTACTGAAAGTGGGCAAAACAGTTTGAAGAATGTGTTTTGAACAGAAACTCTGAATGCCTCAAGTATAAGACAAGAGGCAGAACAACAAGCAGAAACTGATGTACAGGAGGTTCCACCTAAATATGAGGAAGAACTTCTTCATTTTGCAGTGACCAAGCGCTGAACAGGCTGCCCAGAGAGGGTGTCTATCTCACTGGAGATATTCAAGGACCATCTGTGGGTGCAATCCTGTGCCTGTGCTCTGGGATGACCCTGTTTAAGCAGGGAAATTGGGCCACTGTGGGCCTTTCCAACCTGATGTAGAATACAGAAGCTGTTTCAAATAAATTAATTTTAAAAAATTTTAAAATTTAAATTAATTTTAATAATAAACAAACAAACCCAAAAACCAACAAACAACCAAACAAAAACAACCCAACCAAAACACTTTGTAAAATAATCCAGACTAGGAAGATCGACAAATTTTGAAACTCCACATAAAAGGATGTCATTTTAGAAGTTCTGATGAATTTCTAGTGACAAACAGTCAGAAAATAACCCTCTTTTCTTGCCTAGAATTCCAGCTTTAGTATAAATTAGGTTTGTGGGAAGAAGTCTGTCTTCAGGATTTCTGAAGCTACTCTGAAGATTTCAAGGTANAAGATAGTAATAACATGAGGTGTTAGAGTCAGTGGTTGTGACCTTCAGCTCATAAGGACTGTACTGAAAGTGGGCAAAACAGTTTGAAGAATGTGTTTTGAACAGAAACTCTGAATGCCTCAAGTATAAGACAAGAGGCAGAACAACAAGCAGAAACTGATGTACAGGAGGTTCCACCTAAATATGAGGAAGAACTTCTTCATTTTGCAGTGACCAAGCGCTGAACAGGCTGCCCAGAGAGGGTGTCTATCTCACTGGAGATATTCAAGGACCATCTGTGGGTGCAATCCTGTGCCTGTGCTCTGGACAACTGGCCCACAGTCATCACATTTTTTTCAAATCTGTCTTCCCCAGCTAGTCAAAGAGGCTCTGTCTGAGTCTATTAAATACCCTTGGGAACTTTTCCCAGGCACTGAGAGTAATAATCATGGAAAAGCCCACAGCTGTGCTGTTGGACGCCCTTAGCTATCAAACCCAAGTCACCACTCCCAGACTGTTTATTGGAAATGGTTCCTGACCAGGATAACATCAGAGGAACGACCATCTGTGTGAGATAATGTTGTTTCTTCAAGAAAGAGATAATTCTAACTGCTTAGCAGTGAGGTAAAAAANAAGCAGGGAAATTGGGCCACTGTGGGCCTTTCCAACCTGATGTAGAATACAGAAGCTGTTTCAAATAAATTAATTTTAAAAAATTTTAAAATTTAAATTAATTTTAAAAATAAACAAACAAACCCAAAAACCAACAAACAACCAAACAAAAACAACCCAACCAAAACACTTTGTAAAATAATCCAGACTAGGAAGATCGACAAATTNGAGCAGAGAAGAAAAAAAAAAAAAAAAAAAAAAAAAAAAAAAAAGCTTTCAACAGTCATATTATAGTATTAGTGAAGACAAAATTGGGGAGGATATAGACAGTTCCCAGAGCACACAGTCTAGGTAACAGACAGAGAATGAAAAATCTCAGTTTCAGATGCCTCAGAGCAATATTAGTATTCTCTGTCTGTCCTCACAGATATTTTCAGGAGGAGTCATACATGACAGCAGCTTATCAGGTGGTGAGAAGTTGTCTTCATAACTACAGATCCATAAGTATCATCTTTTCAGAGAAATTCCTGACCAGCAGACAGTGCAGGTACAGTCAAACTCTAATTTATACTCTTTTATCCAGGCATTTGGCATGCAATGAATACATAATATATATACTTCATTGTTCCAAATAAGGGTGCTATCTGGTGAGTAAGATAATATCTCTAATTTCCCATGGTTACCTGTACTTCTGAGATAATAAAATAGTGCTCATTGCTATTATTGGATTTCGAAACTCACCTGAGTTTTACTTTTATTAACATTTTTATTAATTTGACTTCACTGATAAAATTATAGGTGAATGTGTTTTCCCCAAAATAAAAAAGGGTATATGCTGGTCAAAAGGGGTTGAATATGAAATACCCAATAATGATATTTACAGCAAGTGGGGGGGAACAAAATTAAAAGAAGGACTCAGTTCTAAAGATTAAGTCAAGTATAAAGCACTAGAGCTGTTGAGCGGGATACTTATCAGGAAATTATGGAAGTTCGCAGGTCCTAAGAAGGAATGCAAAGAAGGCTCAAGCATTCATGGTGTATGCAATTGCTCCAGTGAGACTGCACATGTCCCTGAATCATGGAGGGCATAACAAACAAAACAAAACAAAGTAATGTGCCCAAGAAAGAAGTAGTTAAACACTTAATTTGTTTATTAACATCTCTTCATAACAGTGTCTTCTTAAGCAAGGTCAACATAGTTTTTCTCCAGAGCAATGCTAAGGTAAATGCTGCCATCTGGTTCTGCTCAAGGCAGGAAATTTTATCTATGTCCTAACCCTGATTGTGGCTGAAATCAACAGGAGCTTCTCCTTTTATTTCAGTAGTGGCCATTCCAACATCCTTGTCATTGGACTTTGAGCATCTGACTGAAACGTGTAGGATAGCAAGCTCAGGCTTCATCCAAACTCTCAAAACAGAGATTGATGCTACCCACCCAAAAATTTAAATAACCTCTGGAATGACCTATATTTCTCCATCTCCTATCTCTCTCCTTTCATATTAATGAGCGGAGGGCAGTTATATCTCTAAATCAGCTAGTTCAATTATGTGCCAAAAGTTTTATGGCCCTTGGGCTTAACTTTGCTTGCATCAACACACTGTATCAGAACTCTTTTTCCCCTGAGGGAACCAGGCTTATTCTTTTTTGAGCAAACATTGGTAGACTCAAACCCAATTTATTTATTTGTTTTTGACACAAAATTTAACAATTACAAATACATTGGGTTAAAAAAAATGTTTCACATTTGCTCCTAAAAATACTCTGATTGTTGTATAGGTAATTCAAACAACAGTGCTGGTTAAGTAAATACACTTATAATGGTTCTCAAGAAACATTACAACTGAAAGTAGTCTCTCCTATGCTGGCTTGCTTTCTCTAATGACAACATTAAAATAGCAAAAGAAAAAGGGCAGCAATTATTCCAACACAGAGCTTACCATGTACGTGGACTAAATCGGCAAATTGTTATGCTAAGACAACTAATACGATGAAGAAATGCTAACCAGTTTGTGGTAAAACTGGTTCTCCTTCTTTCTCAGTTGCAGCGTGTTCTCACACTGCTTGCTCCATCTGGATTAAAATTGCTTTAATGGCTTCCATGAATGGCATCAGGAGTTAGCAGAGCTCACAAAGTCTCCACTGAGATTGTTGTTCTGCATTTTACTTCTGTTAACAAAATTAGATATGAGTTGCTTATGTGTTCTCAAAAGGGTTGTTTCTGGTACACTGGGCTTCCCACAGAATATAAAAATAAGACACTGCTTTTCAAGAACTGTTTTATAAGTGATAAATTACACCATTTTCTTTAGACTGTTAATCACTGAATAATTTACCCAGAGGATAATGAAGCATATCTAAATAAAAAGTGTTTTGTATAATTGCAATTTTATCCACGAGCCACTTAGCTTATGTTCACTTGAAGGTATTTTGGTTGTTGTGGAGTTTCTTTTCCTAGTTACTTTTATTTTCCCTACGGTATCAGTTCTGAACTATGCTATCTCCCATTATAACTGAAAGACTCATGTGAAAACTCTGGTTCTGGTTTGCTGGAGTCTATTGTATCATCATAATGATTGAAGATAAAAGACTTTTCTCAAATCTTGATATTGTGATGAGTCTTTTTTTAGACAAGCAGGGCCCTTAATGTCCTCACTGAATAAAACTTAACTTGCTGGCTTAGATACCACTTCTAGTAAAGTTGTAATAAAGTGCAGATAAGTATTTATTTTTGGGGTAGAAATTTTGTTTCTGTGTTGAAATTCATGTTAAAAATCACTGGTTATGATTATATTAATAAAACATATTCCAGAGGGCAGACAGGGTGTGATTGTCAACACTACTAAATTGCTAGACTGGTTACTGTGGTGTAGTTCCATTGGACTTGTCCAGAAGTCAGCACAGATGAGAGATCATTTTCAAAAAGCTGGTCAGGTACTACCTCTCTCATTTGTAAGATAAGAGATTCTAGCTGGACTGACACAAGTCTGCCATACCTCTTGGTCTCAGGATTAACAAACAGACCAATATCTCATATTACTACTGGAACTGGGGTTATTTGGTCCCGGCCTTCTCTGCCTTGAAGTTCTTCCAGAGCTAAGGAAATCCTAGGTCTTCAGAAAAGACCTATTTTGAGAAAAAAGGTTGTGATTACCATATTTAAATTATTTAATCTGCTGTTGCATTTCCAGAGACATGCAATCTGTATTCTGAGTGTATTAACGAATGCAAGACATCTCAAAATAGATTTTGTGGAAGCTAAGCATGGTGAATGGAAAGATTTGGAAAGAAATACCTTGACAATAGACCAATGGTTAGAACAGGTCCCCAAAAAGGAAATCCAATTTTTCACCCATCTTGAATAGCTATGGGCTTGAATTCAAGGTGTTTGTGCTGTTTATGCATTTTATATGAGGCAGGGAGAAACAAACAAACAAGCAAACAAACAAACCAACCCAAAACCAACCAACCAACCAATAAAACTCCCAAACACCATTATTAGGTTAGTGTGTAAGCAGCGGTGAGCTGTAGGCTCCTGAAAACAGCTAAATTCTTGACTGAATGGGGAATCCATCTGTCAAGACAAATTAAATCTTATTTCTCCTACTTTCTGCTGTTCCTCCATATGACCTTCACCTTCATGACCATAGAGCTCTCTACTGATGTGGGTTGCAGACCTTAAACAGAACAAGGTCACACTCTGTGCTTGTGCTCTTGCCAGAAGACTGATCTACAAAGCACAAGTACTGCCAGTTCCTCTGCCCATTTTTTACTTAGTTAATTTCTAACAGTATCTAATCAGAGTTGATATTCTGATTTGGGTTCCTCTGCTGGAGCCCAAATTGCAATAGAGTGCCTAAGTTGAGTGTTTCGAATGTGTGCACATGGGAGTGAAGATGCACAGGGAATACTCAGACCCACCAGAGAGGTTCTGGGGGAGTTCTGTGTGTTCTGTGTACCAAGGATGAGACTCTGTTGGGGATTAGGCTATTGACATGTTTGCAGCAAGTTTTAAATCTCAAATCAATCCTCTGGACTTCTCAGACTTTAGCCACAGGCTGCATCCAGAGTGGCTGCTGTCCATGGAGGCACTGAGGTTGGGTGGCACTTAGTTTTATATGACTTACAGCAGGCATCTTTGAAAACCTGTATCTGAATAATTTCAATATATTGAACATATTCTATTTCATGAAAAAGTCCTGCTGTGTGTGAATGATCTTAATTTCCTGTTTGAAGGCAGGTATTTAGCTTAGTGAGCAAGCTACATAATTTTTTCGTTTGACTGGTTTCTAAGCCCAGAACTGACACTGGATTTGAACATAAACCTGAACCAGTGACAATAAACTTTTGTCACTGAGGTTACTGTTTTAATTTTTTTTATACATCTATGCTTTTAAAATATTTGGATGCTCACAGATATAGACATGCTCCAGAACAAATAAATTCTAGTATAATATAGATAAAAGTCAATAATGAAACACATTTGGATTCTACATAACTTGTTTTTTGAGAGCTCATTGCAGTGACTGCATAGTCACATGCATAGCCAGCCTATATCTTTTATAGTTTCAGATATTTCTGTTGTATCTCAGGACATGAGTAATATGCTTGTGCTGATTCAATCTGAAAGCATCTTGTACTCTTGTGATTTATTTCAGTTATTCTCAATAATGTCTTGCAAAAAATTCTCCTGCAAATAGAAGGTGGAGGGTGATAAATATTTCCAAACATGTTCAAACACTTCGGGGGGACAAGGGGACAGAAAGAGGAGGGGGGAAAGAATGACACTGCTATAGGGAGAAATAAAAAGGGACAGAGAGAGAAAAAGGGAAGAAGAAATCTGATCTGTTTTCAACAGGCAAACACAACTTGCATGCAAAGACCTTCACGTACAACGTTTAACACACTGTAAAATAACATTATTTATATAAACTTTATCAGATATTTAATCTTTCAAATTTTATTTCAAAATTGGTCTTGAAATATCCCTAAGGTATTGTCTTACTTGCAAAATGTTATTTCAATTAGTTGAATATCATTCTTTACAGGATTCAGGTCAAACAAGGGGCAAAACTAAATCCAAACCAAACAATATGTGTCTGCAATAAATTTCTGTTCCTGAATTATTCATACATAATGGCATAGGTGACTCTTCAAGCATTTTGAATTAACTAGAATTGATTTCTTACTTTTTTATGCCTAGTTGTACAAGCTTTTTTGTACTTTTACTTCTCCTTAACAAATAAAGTATTGATTCAACTCCACTGAACATGCTTTATTTAAACTTTGCCCTTTGTCAGCAACTTAGTCCTCTACCCAGAATTCTCTCCTGTGACTTTCTATTGTCTCCTGCTCTGGAAGGTGAAATATGCTGGATAGGTTCCTTGGTATGACATAAGGGATAAAATACATTCCAAAATTGCTGGGAACAGTTACAATACAAAGCACGTACCATGCACATTAAAGCACTTACTGCTCCTTTTCTTGACTAGGCTCTAACTGCTCCCTGGGAAATTCAACAGTTTTAAATTCAAGTAAACAGACAAACAAATTACAGCCATATTTCCTCATTTCCACACACCCCCACCCCCCTTTGGCTAGCTTATTTTTATTTCAATCTAAAACTAACATTATATGCTGAACTCACACTCATTCTTGCTCTCCCTTAATTGGAAAGGGAGACAATATGATAAGAAAGTTCATGGTTAGCAAAAGGGCAAGGACATCACTTACCAACTACTACCATGGGAAAAAAAGAACCAACCTGGGGAAAATTAATGCAATTTTCTGCCAATTAGAGTTTATGGTGAGGAACAAAAACAAACATTAAAATAGTCCCCTTCAATTCCCTTTTCCCCAGTCCCACCTTCCCCTCCCTAATGCCTGACTCCTCTAACATCACTAAAGCTTAAGGGAAGTCAAGGTGATCTTGACTTTTTGACAAAACCAAAAGTTTTTGATTCCTTTTTCATATGAATTTTCATTCTGCATATAGCATGCTACCTGTTTTCCTTAGTCCAAGCTTATGACTGTAGACCAGCAAGAGGTTCCAGTGAATAAGTTTTTGTTTTTCTGTCAGATATGAGAAATGTAGATGACTGATTATGAAAAGCAAACTGGTGTTTTGGTAAAATAAAAAATTACTACCTTCCAAGTGGTAGAACTTAACCACACTGGTCCCTATTTCACTACAAAGCTAGAATCCATTTGAGCAGTGTCATTTACACTGCAGTCTAATTCTTTAAATTTAAAGTTGTTTTTATATTTATGGTAGAAGTAAAATCAGATTATTTCTATATTTTATTATTTGCAAATACCATAGGGTAAAGCAGTTCACCAACTCTAGATGCAGAGTACAAATTCAGCTATGAGCATGGCTGGCATTATTTTAATGATAGCTCTCTGTGTGACATCATATAAAATACAGATTATTATCATCATTACCAAACCACAGGAAAAAACCCTGTGCATTCCACTTAGATAAGAATATTAGGTATGCAATGTACTCAAAACATTACCTGTATTCCATACAAAGCCTTTTAACTCTGCAAAACTCTAGACATGGACATAAATATATTTCATCAGCAAAAATTACCTGATTATAAGTCTAAAGACAAGGGAGGAAACAAGAACATACCACATTGACAGGAACACAAAATTCCCATTTTTCACATGGAAACTCTTGCTCTCTAACAAGCGCAGCTGTAGACCATTACCTCTAAACAACCCTCAGTAAAAACTGACATCGTTCTGTATTTGTACATCCCTTAGTGGTACTCAAAGAAGAGCCAGTCTTTACTGAGTGATGGTTGGCATAAGAATCAAGCAGAAGTTTATTTTAATTGGTGGAATACAGCATAGACATATGCATAACTTCAGTGTATATATATAGAAATGTAATAAAATCATAAAGGTAGCCATTATTCAGCACGACGAAAAGTCAGGACCTATAGTTTATAAATTCTTTTAGAAAAACAAAGACCTGACATCAGATTTCAGGAGATCCCATGTTGGCCTCAATGGGCTATGAATCTGGATCCAGTCAGTGATTCAAGGTGATTACTCCCAGTTCCAGGCCTGTGAATTGTTTGAAACTGCAAATAAAGCAAGAAAGAAATTGAATAATTCTTTCTTAGTTTTCCTAAATAAATTTAAAGCATGTACAGGCTTTAACTAGTTTAACCACTGTGAATACACAAACTTGTATGAATATTTACCTCATAAATAGTTGTTTTACTGAAGCTCTAAGAACTCAGGACACTCATTAAACTGGCCTTTCAGTGGTGCCCTGTAACAGGACCAGAGACAGTGGGCACAAACTGAAACACTGAAGTTTCCTTGATCATCAGGAAACATTTTTTTCACTGTGAAGATAACTGAGCACTGGGAAAGATTGCTCAGAGAGATGTGGGCTCTTTCTTGTCAGAGACATTCCAAAGCCAACCAGATGCAGAGCTGGGTGATTGTTTCCAGGTGGATCTCCTTGAGCAGGAGGGTCAGAAAAGATAACCTCCAGGGTCACTTCAAGCCTTAACCATTTTTGAATCTGTGATTCTGTGACAAATCTTTTCTCTGTACCTTTAATCCATTGTCCTAGGTAACAGTGCAATATAAGCCCAAGATATGTATTCTATCACCATCTTCATGAGCTGTTGAAACCAGGTGGGGCAGTGTTTCCCTTGTCCCCACCCTCCGGACTATGTTCTGTTCATGGGCCCATTCATGCTCTGCTGTGTGACTCATGGGTAACTCCCTCCGGGAGTTATCTCTGTCTAATGGGCAATCAAGGACCCATTGCACGACTCATAAAATTACATCATTCCATTGTGAGATGCTCCACCAAGGGGGAGGAGCCAAGCATTCCCATCTGAATATAATCTGGGATTTTGGAATGTACAGGGGGTCTTTACCCACTGGATTCACAGGGGATAAGAGCTACCAGACCTTTCCATGGCATCACTGCTTCAACAGGACCATTTAATCTGGTCTGCTACTACCACCCTAAATAACAGGGTGTCCAGCTGTACTATTGGGGTTTTTTTTGTTTTGTTTTTTGTGGGGTTGTTTTTTTTGTTTTGTTTTGTTTTCCTTTTCTCCTCCTATTAAATTGTATTTCTGACTTGGAGTCTCTCACTGGTTTTGCTTTCAAACCAGCACATTCATCAACTCCATTAAGGTTCAGCAGACACAGATCACCAAAAAGCACATGTGTTAGGATTTGCCTGGGACATTACAACCAGCTTCACTGATTCCTGTGAAAACTGCAATATGTTTACATATTTCCTGTCATCTCTAAAACGAACATCCAGCATGCACTCCAACTGCCAGAGGAAATCCTGGAAGTTCATGACATTTTTCAAGGAAAACATAAGCATTTTCTTTTACACCCAGCAGAAAGAAATGCATGGGATTTTTGAAGTTGTCATATCTTGTGCTGCCTAGAGTAAGTAACCACCTCACTGATGGTTTTTTTTTTTGGACTCACATAAATTCCATTTTAAAACTAGATTGACTTGTGGCCTCTATACATCTTGTGGAAAATTATTTAAGAGATCACTTAGATTACTAGAATCCTTCTTCTAATTTCCAGCTTAAATGAGTTCCATTTCATTTCATGTCAACACTGACAGTTAACTTAAGTAGTTCTTTTCCCTCCTTAATACTTAACCCTCTTGAGTATGATCCAATACCCAACTAATATTCACTTAGCTAAGCTAAAAGACACTTTACCAAGGCTCACTTTTTGTACCATCATTTTGTATTCTTTGGGTCTCTCCAGCAATCTTTTTCTGTCCCCTGTTGGAATGTATCACTCTTGAATGCAGCTGGCCAGAAAAGCAGAGATGATTCCTCTGGGCTCTTATGTTCCTGATGTTTTCTGCAATCTACTAAACAATATGAACCTGGATACCCATCCTGATTCTTTCAGAGCTTGCATTTTTGTTGACAAGTAACACCCATGTCCCAGGGACATTCTGCAATTCACTGTTTAAGAAAGTAGTGAGTAGGCTGCCTGTTTTGTACCAGTCTAGGTGTGTGCCGACTTAGGAATGAGGATGCTCCTGAAATCAGTCTCTCTTCCGATTTTCTTCCATTGTGGTCCTCACAAATGTCCAGTCTGCATGATCTGAGTGAAATCAGAGATCGTGATTGCTGGAACATAGGAAAGAATGGGACCCACGTGCATGTTATTATGAACACAAAGCCACACAGTGCTACCACAGAGTCAGGCAAAGCAGCTTTTCCCTGAGGCACAACAGGTCTGACCTTCCTCTTGCAAAGAAAACTCCTCGCTGGGACTTGTGTACATAATAAACTCTCTATAATCTCATAAAGGCAAAAAAGGGATTTTCTTAATTTTATGTTGCTCATTTATCAAATTAGTTGGTGATTTTCAGGAGAAAAGCCATTTTGGAGCAGGAAATTTCATGTCATATTAAACAACATTTTTTGGAGTAGACATCGCTGAGATTGACCAAGCATGGAATGATTTGCTTCAGGATGATATTACTGATACTCAAGTCATGTGTTTCTCAGTTGCTTAGTACTGAAGATTTGTTTTCTTCTCTTTTTATGTTCAATCATGGACAAGAAAGAAGCATGACAAAAGCTGTGTGGGCAGTGAAGGTATCCAGAGCAGAGAGTGATGAGGGTGGCAAGTAGCACAGTGTAATACTGAGAGCAGAGAGAGAAGGCACAAATGTGGTACTTATCCCTTTCTCCTTCCCATGTGTTTCTCTGATGTTTTGATATTTCTGAGGTACAAAGAAAGTGCTGCTAAAAAGCTGCTATTGGTGTACCGTGAAACCACAATAGAAAATAGCAAGTAGTGGGCAATCACAGAGAGTTGCTAATTAACTTGAACGAGCTTAAAATAAACTCTGTACAATGAAATACAGAGCTTCCAGCAAAGGAATTAACCTCCTATGAATATTTCTTCCTTGATGATGGCAGCAAAATACAGTAAGAGACTTTTACCCATATCTACTAGATGAAACTTTTTGGACAGTACAACTGCCTTCCTTTCGCAAGTCCTAACCTTTGCATTTGAATCCATGAGGTGTTCAAGTAAAGGCCTCATTTCAGAGTGAGAAGAAAATAACCCAAATTTTCTTGTTCCCTAACTTTGGATCAGAAGTGTTTCAAATAATAGCACTTCCTAGTAAAGATTTATTTCTGTTAATCACTCTTTGCAATTATTTCTTGCTCCATACTTCACTTTTCAGAATATACAATAAAAGACTGATGTTGACAACTGTTGGTTGGTAATTAATTTTTACCATATTTTTTAATTAAATCGAGAATACCAGTTTTTCAGAACCAAGGCAAAAAATATGCTTTGACTGATCTCTTCAGTTGAATTTTGAAAAATGAAGTTCTGGTTACTACATGTATTTCTTAGGATATTTTTCCCCCTCAGTTTTTAGAAAAACCTTTTTTATTTTGAATTTCTGATTAATTATATTGTCATACATGTCAGATTGATAGCAAATAGTTTCTGATTTTCAAACTGAAATGTTTTGACTTACCCATTTACAGTTCTTTCTTTCCAGGGTTTCAATTTCTTTAACATTTTTCACCTACTGAACCCTTTGAATTTTTTTGTCAAATTGTGACTAAAAGTTCATTGCACTTCTTATTTCCAAAATTTCTGGTGTGCTAAGAAAATTTTTAAAAGACTTTAGCTCCCACAGTTTTCTTCCCTATAAAATTGCTGTAATGTGTTGCCCTTGGCTGGCATCAGGTTCCCACAAGGCTGCTCTGTCATTCCCCCTCCATGAAAAGGAAATAAATATTATGGGTTTGAGATAAGGAGGAGATCACTCACCAATTACCATCATGGGCAAAACAGACACAACTTGGGAAATCAGTTTATTGCCAATTAAATGGAGCAAGATGGAAAGAAACCAAAAATACTTTGCTCCACCTCTTCCTTCTTCCCAGGTTCTGCTAAACTCTTCTACCTCCTCCTTCCAAGCAGAATAGGAGGATGGGGAATGAGGGCTATGTCACATAAGGACAGCTTTCGGTGACAGAAGCCACTCTTTCAATGCCCCAATACCAAAATCCTGCCATGTAAACCCAATAGAGCTGCTTTAAGATCCATAAACAAAGATATCTGAGTAAGAACTATGCTTTTATCTTCTCACTGTGAAGGAAGTGTGTGTTACACCAGGGAGTTTCAAAATCTTTGGGGATCAATGGCACACATCTTACACACTTGCACAAGAAGTCCAGAGCTGCAAAGCACCCCTTGCCATGACCCCTGACAGATTCCCCCAGCAGCACAGGGACACTTGCATCCATGCTAGTTCTCTAACTCCCTAGCTGAGATAGCTTTGCCCATGTTCTTTATTGGGAGCACTAACATCTAAATTGTGTCCGGGAATTGTCTGGGAGTGTTGCCAAAATCATATCAGGGACCATTCCCTGAATTTTGCAACACAGACAATTGAATTCTGCTCCTTGGAACTGAGGCCTCACTCAGTTCATGAGCTTACAAGTTGCTTTGGAGTGCTTCTACCGTCCTCTACCATCTTTTACTAAATGCTCTTATTGCCTTGGTGGGTGGAAGTGTTTTATTTCACGTTTCAGAGGTGAGAGATTAATACATTGCATACAAAAGTAATCCGACCTAACTTTAATGGATAAGATTTCATCCCATCAAAATCTGAAATTAAGGGGTTTAATTGTGTTGCTGAGAGGTTTGTCAGGTGGCTGCAGAAGGAACTGGGATGATTGATTTAGTGTTGACTGCACTAGGCTGTGTATGAACAACGTGCCACTGGCTGGAACCCCATGGCCTTTGACATCTGCAGGTTATGTGGAGACAAATCCAAGACACCAGAGAGTGATTTGGTCAGACTCTGCACCTCAGTATTGTCATTGGAGAAACACAATCACAACACCTAGTTTTGCAGCCACGGTGGGAATCCCAAATATATTCTCTTTGCACCAGTACAACAAAGGGAAGGCTCTGCTAGACGAGCTTGTCTGATGGAGAAAATGAACAGTTCCTCTGTGATTTCCAGGTGCATATTCACACTTCCCTGTTAACACTGGCTGCAATTTGTCCATTCTGTGATTTAAATCATTAAACACATAGGGAAATAGCTCATCAAATCTAGAACAATGTTCTGTCAGCTTTTTTTTTTTTTTTTTTTTTTTTTTTTTTTTTTTTTTTTTTTTTGTTAGCAGCTGAGAAGCCAGGCAGTCTTCTTGTAGTGTAAATGGAGTACCCAGCAAGGAAGGGAAGAGGATAAAGAGCTGTGGGACTTTTCTGAGCATCAGCAAACACTTTCATCATCTCGTGTCTCTCCTGGCCACTTCTCCTGGCCTTGACTGCCTGATAATCAGAGCTGTTAGCACAATCACTTTGGTTGGTAACTGCACAAGTTCAAGAATTCTCTTTGCCTCTTTTTCTAGTTAAAAACTTTTATCAAGCAAACAACAATCACTTCAAGCATCTTATGATTGCTCTTTTAGAAAAGTCATTTTTCTAGTCACTTAACTCCTCCTTTTTGGGGCTCTGAACATGGTTAGATGGGAGCTGTTCAGAGAAGAGCTTCATCTGGCTTCCCCATTATGCATGTTCAGCTGCTATCTTGACATTACCTCCCTGCCAGCATTTCTCACCTGCCTCACAGAGGTGTTATGTGATGTAATTAGTTTTATTATTACTGTAATTACCATAAAATCAAGCTGACAAAATGAGACTGCTTCCCCAGGTTTTTCCCATCATTTTTTTGCTGAGGTTTAAGATTATTTCAGCTGTTAAAACTTTTCCTGTGCTAATTCCCTGTTCTCACTACTTCTTTTGCTTTTGTGCCTATTGGCTATGGGGATGATAAAACCTGCTGACATATCCTGCTGCATCATTTTCTGCAGCTGGCTTGGAAACAAAAGTCTCTAATAAAATGCTGTTACTAGTAGGACCCTGTTCCCATTTTATGAAAGGAGGGAACAAATCAATTTTTTCTATTTCTATTTTTTTTTCAAGGAAATTGAGTACAATGGACACACACACACTTTGCACACTCACAAATCCTGGAGAATGAATTGAATGATTTATGTCACATTTTGATCCAAGATCCTGTTTTTGTCCCAGTTTCACGGAGAGCTATCATGCTGAGCATTTCTATGCCTTACTATGGCATGTTTTGTTCCAGGAGGCAAATTCAGTGGCCAAGCACAGGTTCACTCTGCCTGAGGGGAGCACGACAAGATGTTTCACACAGGGGAGGCAAAATGTATCATGCTGAGCCAGTCTGTGCTTATCCAAAGGGGAATCTGGATAATTTGAATTGTGTCTCTCCCAAAATCATTCAGGGAAAAAAAGGACGTTCACAGGCAGGTGCTATGTAAAATTTCTTTTTTTTGCACTGCTGTGTGGGCAAGTGTAACATAGTAGAAATTGTTGTGTTCATCAAGAAAACTGTTGTTGGCAAAATTCTATACATCCTCAAGGATATCAAGGGCTCAAAGCCACCTTTCTCACCTCCAAAAGGATACTGCAGACAGCCACCTCTAACTCAGGCTCCCCAAATCAATCTGTGTATTTATTGGGAGTTAGCCCTGTTTATTTTAGTTATCAAAGGGAAAAAGGAGAAAGAAGGGCATTTTGGAAACATAATTTTTGCAGCTGCAGTCAAGCAAAATCAAATACTTTAAAGATGATGGTGGACATAAACTGTTTAGAAACGCCATTTCTTTAAAAATTTTATACATCTGTAGAAAATCTCACTTGAGCCTGGTGTACATTTTCCATTAGTTTAATTCTTTCAAGCAATTTTGTATGCATTCCTAATAAATTATCTTCATTTTTCTATTTATCTATTTTTTATTACAATATGGTTTGCATATTATTAAATGTAATTTAAACTTCATACATTAGTTATTTGCAGTTTTAATGATATTTTGAATACATTATTTCCATTCATCATAAATTAAAGTGTACTATAAAATCTTTGCTTACCATTAATAGTGACCTTGAAAGTTTTATGTACAGCAAATTATTGACCACTTAAACTGTTCTTTCTTTCTAGCAATCTGCACTGTTTTGATTTGTTAGTTTCAATACCAGAATTTAAAAATTTTACTGTTTTTATTTGGATTCATTATGTTGAGGGTACTTTAGGTATTCCAAAATCCAACCTACTTTAATAAATATTATTTTTTAAAATATACTTCTCAGTGCCTCCAGGGTACCCAGGTGATAAATGCATACCAATGCTTTCTTTTTTGGAACAAGAGCAACCTTACTTCAATTTTCTTTGAAGAAGCCAAATTGTTTTTTGATTTCCCTAATACATTCTTTCATATTTCTCTTAATACAATATTTTATTTTTCAGTGAATTTATTCATAGTTAACTTCATTAGTCTCTCTAAATGTGTGACATACTACAAAGAAATTCCAGAAAATTCTGGTCTGATTTGTCAAAATCTAAAATGCAGAACAACAGGAAAAAACTCCACAATGTAAAATAAAATGTAACTTGGTGTCCAAGCCTGATCTGGAGGGATCAGGAGACCCTGATTCTGAAGAAACTCCTTTAAAAAGCAGGATCTGAAATCCTTGGAAAGCTGCTATTACCATTACAACTGAAAACTTGTCTTTTCAGCAACTTGAGTGGAATGTCTTTTCATTTCTTTCTTATTTTTTTTTACCAAATCTTTGGGGAATGCCTGTGTAAGGGAGCCTCTTTCAGGAGGATTTTTTAATATTTCCTCCTTTTTACAGAAGTCTTGTTTAATGTCTACATTACTTGCCCTCTCTCTTATCTTGCTGGAAAATGAAAGGTTAAAACTTTGTTGTCTTAATTCTAGGTTCTGAAAGATACAATTAAAATGGGGAAATGTGTAGTACCAAATGTGGTTGGAACCTTGTTCTGTGCTGGAAAGGAATATGGATGGATCAGATTTTTTTGCAGGATTTCAAAGGAAAGCCAATGCTCTGCTCTTGTTCCTATTCTCCTTTGTCAATTTTTTTGCTTCACTTGATTATAATTACATTCACAAAATTAATTTTATCTATAATATTTTGTGATTTGCAGGTAACAAACTTAAGAACTTCTGCATCTGAGATTTATGCTCTTAACCATTATTTTTCTCAATGGACCCCATCAGACCTTCACAGTTTTGGTTCTGGAAAAGTTCTATATAGGCAGTGAAATTAATATGGATGTGTCCTGGACTTCATTAAGAATCATGTGGAATTTGAACAGTGCTTTGAGGAAAACCTAATAAATATTCCTTCTAATTTCTTTATGCATTGCTAAGAGGCGAAAGCACTGTAGGTGTTAACTACTTAGTTGTTATTCTAACTACTGAGACACTTTTCAGGTGCATCTGTGCCAGTGAAAAGCCTTTCATCCCAGCCTGCTACAGCCTCTGGTCACTGCCTCCCCACCAACATGTCCTTTTGATCTTTGTTCCACATACTTGAAGTGTAGCTACCAAAATTACTTCAATTTCCGTGACCTAAGTTAGCTAAGATAAACTATTTTTAAACTCGCCTGTCCCATTTTTACTGAACTGGGTTAGATCAGAATCAAGGAAAAGCTCACCCGGCAGGTCAGAAGGGATGCTGACCTCTCTGAGAACAGCAGGGGTGATATGAATGGTGAGCTCTGCAAATGGCACGATATGGCTGAACAGGAGACCAAAAAAGAGTCTGGAATATTTTGTCTGTGAATGAATCATTAACAAGATCTATCCTGGTCTTTGCCTAGATGCACATATGTGACATTTTGTATGCTCAAAACTTTATTTTCCCTTGCAGTGGTTTCAAGCAGGATGAGAGATATTCTGCTACAGGGATAACAAGGACTTCACTTCCTGAGAGTCTTTAAAAATGCAGGTCTTCACATCTGGTGGAGAAAGAGAGACTTCAGCTTAGTTGCTTCTGTGATCTTTGGAAATCAGGTTTATTGCAGAATCACAGGATTGCTGAGGTTGGATGACCCTGGAGCTAATCTTGTTGGACAACCCTGCTCAAGCCAGGCTACCTAGACCTGCCCAGGACCATGCTCAGATGGCTTTTGCATCTCTCCAAACAGAGAAATTCCACAACCTCTCTGAGCAGCTTGTGCCAGTACTTAGTCACTGTAAAAAGATTTTCTTGATGTGCAGAATTAATCTTCTATATTTCAGTTGCACCCACTGCCTCTGATTCTGTGACTGGGTGCCTCTGCAATGAACCTCTCTCTGACCTCTTTTCACCCTTTCATCATGTATTAATACACATTAATAAGGCCCTTTGTGAGCCTCTCTTCTCCTGGGTGACAATCTCAGCTCTCTCAGCCTTTCCTTATGCTTCAGGGTCTGCAGCCCCTTAATCCTCTTCTGGGCCCTTCACGGGACTCCCTCCTGTGTGTCCATGAATGTCCTGTTCTGGGGAGTCCAGCACTGGACACAGCACTCAGTGTGGCCCCTCCAGTGCAGAGCAGAGGGAAAGGATCTCCTTCCTCAGCCTGCTACCAAAAATTCTCATTTAAGACAAACCAGCTTCTAGAAGAAGAAACTGTTTCTTATCCCTTAACATGAAAGATGTGTGCTTTCAACAGCTTGTTAGACACGAAACCACTTTCCTGTAGTGGACAAGAATTGTTATCAATGGACCAAATTTCTGTGCTGTTACAGGAGCGTTAGCTAAATACTTCTATATGTCACCAGTGTAATACAGGACAAAGAAACATCTGACCATAATTCAGTTTGTACTTGGTCAGTGAATAAAATGCTTTTCAGGACCAGAATTTCTGACACAAACATTCATGTCTGTACATAGATTACCCAAACATACTGTGATTTTCACAAAGTGGGACTATAAACAACTCCCCTCTTCTTGATCTGAAAACTCTAATTAATTGCAACAACTATAATTTATAATGTGGCTTTGAATTCATCCTGCCTTGAGAAAAAGACAAGACAATCTCATCAGCAGTAGACTTGGACAAGACGAAAGTCTACAAAAAAGCAAAGAACTTTCAGTAGTTGCTGTACCTGGTGCAGATTGGTTCAGTCAGGTGTTTTTTTCCAGCTGGAAAGCCAGCTGCTAAGCTTTTTCTACACCACCATTATTTCCACTAAATATTCAAGGCAATATTGTAGTGTGGATGTTGCTCTTCTAAAAGAATTTTATTATTCCAAAATAAGTTTAACTAGTGAGTAAGAAATTTACCTCCTGAATAAGAATATATATTGATATGCTAATATTGAATTATTAAACTTTATATGTATCTTTTGTTATTCAGATTATGTTTCATGAGTACAAAGATGCTGAGAGAACACATTTTCACAATGAAAAGTGGAAACAAACTTGTCCTTATACTTTTCAAGTAACTCTAAGGAATATATTAAAACAGGAAAATATTGAGAATCCAAAGTTGTTAGATCATTAGGTGACAGCATTTGCTTGATCCAACTCCAAAATAAGCACATTAACAGCACTGACATTGGGTTAAGGTGTAAGAACATTGATTTTTTTATGAGGAAAGAGAGGGGTAGGGTAAGGAAGGGGAAGGGAAAAAGGGAAGAGGAAAGAGAAAGGGAAAATAAAGAGGAAAGGATGGGAAAAAGTTTACCCCTTCTAGCCACTTTGATTCTTTACAGATTGAGAAAAGAGTAGCAGAGAGAGAATTAACCACATGCACATCCTTCATTGTTTCTCTTTCAGGGGTGTTCTCCCTGGGAACTGGGTTGAAACCATCATCTGTGTTTTATGAGATTGCAGCCTTGGACACCAGCCACACTGTTCTGGCTGCTTGCTGATAATATGCAAACCTCTCCTCTAATTGAGAGAATGCCACTCGACCTTGGATTCAGTAATGGATAACAAGTTTGTTTCAGACTGTAACTCATGGCTGAGGGTTTGGCTGGCGGTGGTGCAGGGCCGCTGCAGTGACTGAGAGCAGACTCAGCTTCCACAGACACACCGGGGCCCCTGCACTGACAGAACTAGATCACCTAAGGCAAGGGCCCCCCAAAGGGATGGGCTGCAGGAAAGGGAAAATTATTCATGTAGATAGTAATGAATGATAGGGTTTGTTTTATTTATTTTTCTAAAATACTCAGATTTCTCTGATGTAGCTAGAATAATCAAGTTGCTTGTAATGAGCATGAGCTTCTGAGTGATTTGAGGATATTATTATAGGATTTTTTTTTTTTTTTCCCCCAAGTCTCCTGGAAAAACTTTGGTCTGGGTATCCTTCACAAGTCTTTAGAGACCAAAACAAAGAAAGAATAAATAATATTACTAGTGCTATAAGGCAAGAAAGCAACCCTAAAATATTTATTATTTTTAATCCTCTTTTTTTTTTTTTTTCTCCATTACCCTGTCCAGTATGGGATATAAGGGTCCCATAAGGGATATACTGCATTTTTAATATGATTACTTTTTAATATATTGATACAGAAGATATTGCCTGGAAAATTTCCCTTAAAGACATTGGTATTTTTCTGTGCCTAGAAAATGGTCTGTGTAAGCATTAGGTGAGAGAAATGTATTTCCGACACTCCATGCTATCATGTTAACTTTCTGCTGAAAATTATTTTCCTAAAAAAGCACCTCAGAAGTGAAACTGTGTACAAGCGGATTTCCTGTGCTGATCTGCAAATCACAGAAATGAATATTCCAGCATCTTCTCACTGTGGGGTGAAACGTGCAGCTTATTCCATAACATTGGGTCAGTCAGAAGTATGTGGATTCTCTCAAGGATGCATTTCTGCCTCTTGGGTGAGCTACTCTGAGAATTTCCCTTTACCATATTTCATTTGTGATCTTAATGCACAAAACAAAATAATGCAGTGGTCAGACTTTAGGTTTGAGCACAGTAGTTTAGCTCTTCACTGATGCTGAAAGCATAGATTTGATGCTCTTAAGGCATTTTGCAGTGTGGCTGTGGATCTCAGCTCTTTTCTTTCAGCAGTGAGTAGCGGTTTATTACAGCAGTTCTGAGCAAAGTACACCACCCTACAGTGTGAGCTAATGTGAAGCTACCTTGGTGTTTGAATGCTGTGTCTGGAAATATCCATAGGCCAGAAATGCTATTTTAGGAAGATTGCTCACTCTGCTAAGGTAGGGTACATCATTCCTCACTTTGCAGACACCTCTATCTGAGCTCTCTTTTATGGTGAATGGAAATAAATAATCATTCCTCGTGTAGTTCTTTCATCTTACAAGAGTTCCAGAATAGGGAAGATGAATTGCATTCACTTCTCCTCATTTTCTGTACAGAGAATTCTCTTGACCAACTCGGATGGAGAACTCTTCCCGGGTCTAAATTAAAGATAAACCTCACACTTAGGGGGTTCATTTCCTATCTGTAAAATGAGAATTATATTTTTCTGGCAGATACTGACAAGGTAGACATATAATAAATCTTGTATGAGTAAGAAGAGAAAAGGGTGGAGTAAATCAGTTGCTGATCAGTCAATAGCACAAAAATAAGGTAAGGTAATGTAAAAAAAATGGACTTTTACTACAGTGTCTGAGGTCAGTCTAAACTCCTTTCACAGCAATCTGAGTTTAAGTGCTCAGATTTAATCTGCACACAGCACAATGGTGTTCCTATCCTGAGGGCTTTGCCACTCATCTTTGTTGTAAATAAGTAATTTATTTACAACATTTGATAATTTGTCCTTTGATTCTAAATTACCGTATGTCTGTAACCACTTTTTTTCCCACTCACAGGAGTCATGGAAATAAAAGTTTGAGTTAAATGTAAATTGAAAGGTCAAAATTGGAAAGCTGAATACATACACACATATATATATCACAAAATCCCTTAGGAATAATAAAATTGAATGAGGTTTGCGGGATTTTCTCACTTTTCTGTGGATACATGGTTTTACAATGCTACACAGGAAATCCTAGGATGCCACTAAAGTGTAAACAGGTACTGCTGTAAGCCCAGTCGGAGAACTATAAAATACTGTGAACTAACAGTCTCTTACATGATCACAAATTTTAAGACAACAAAATATCAAAAAATCCACCCTACCTAGAGTTCCTGTCCTTACTCAGAACTAACCTTCACTTTCTTTTGCTGCAGGGAAAAAGTATTGCTCTTCCATCTAATCTGGGTGAACTCACAGGAGACTACACTGATCTAGGTATCACTCTTTTTTAAATTAAGTGGATGTCGAGTAGGAAACAGTAAAATTGGCAGAAGAATAAAGCTGCTTGTCTAACAGCAACATTTGAGAAGAGACTTTTTTTGGTACATCTTGGGCTCTGAACTCATTAGCATGATCCTTGGTAAACTTTTCTGACCTGTTTTTTACTTTGCACAGGACTGGCACAACTGAATCTCTCATTAAATCACATCAAATGAGTTCCACTGACATGAACGAGGCACCAGCTTGTTAGGGAAAAGACAATAAAGGAAAAATTCTCCCAGAAGATCTGCATGACAGGTCCTGATTACTGATACTCTGTTCTCTAAAAATGTATAGTTTTGTCTTTGGCATACAGTCAGAACCACAGTATCACAGACAAAAAAATTTCCATGAAAAAATGAGTTTGCCAAACTGCATGAACAAACCTATTTTTAAGAATACTTTATTTTTAAATATTTTATTAATGCTGTTCATGTAGAACATTTCTGTAGCAAAAGTGATCAGTGTTTAATTACAAAAAACAATATATCACATATTCTTTCCTCTCAATACATTATACAGGAAAGGGAGAAGATCAATATTTGGACAAATACATGCAAACTTGCCTGAGCACTTGGAGACTGAGAAGGATCCCACAGATTACATGGACTGTGGGTTAACCCTGGACTCACCACATGGCAACACACAGAGAGATAAGAATGTGATTTTACTGGTGGACTGGCAAACAATGCCAGAAACTTGTCCGCACAAAAGATCAAAATCTTCAATTTATAAAATAGAGTAAAATATAAAATACTGGGCAGCTGAAGGAGCAGACCCAGAAGTGCTTCAAAATCAGTGTTTGTGTCTTGTGTCCTTGCAATCAACACACAGAGATCACATTGAGTCACAGTACAAAATGATGGAAAAATCCCACCTGGTTTTGAGTTAAGCCTGTGCCAGAAGTTTTTCTATACCCTACTGTGCCTCTCGAGGCAATTTTTTTGCTTTACTCCTCTGCAAGGAGAGATAGGACAGCTTGAGATTTTCAAGTTGTTTGCTTAAAATAAAGAGAGTGGGCTAGGTAAAGCAGGAAGGATGGTTGTAAGCACTGCAGCTGCTGAGAGTCACCCTTGGAAACATCACCAGGGCTATTCCTGGGCTGACTGACCATTCCCACAGCCAAGAAACAGGACTCCCCATAAAGTCAGGGGCCATCAGGATGGAGTGGCCAAAGAAGAGAGCAAATTGCTATGAAAAAAAATCTGCATTTTTAACTTATAAGTGGGATCAGTCTACATTAGCCTGAGACAGTTGAGAAAGCCTTCAGCCTAGAGAACATACAAGCTCTCTCATTTTGCATGTTTACTGTACTGTAGGGGCAATTTCCTCTTATTATCACACCTCTGTTCTTGCAGCAACTGCCCCTTTGACATCTCCTTACAGAGTCCAGGTTTCACTTTAAAAATCAGTTCCTTATTAATAATTCCCTAAATTCATTTAATGATTAGAAGTTTCCTAAAAATGACTCCTTATTATTCAATTCTCTGCCAAATTACAGAGAATTATTCTATTTAATATAGAAAAAATTATATTAAACTGAAAAAAATATTAAACCCTCCCAGGTATCAAATGAAAACTGGCTTGTGAAACAGGAAAGCAGAGTGTCCATTTTGAAGGGCAAATAGTTTTCTCAACAAATTTATGAACTTAACAGACCACTGCTTTTAATTAGGGATTCTTTATACACATGTATAAAGAAGATAGGAATTTTCAGTTGCATTGCACTGACTTTAAATGCAAGATCAAGAAGTCAAAAAACATTTCTTTGTAACCAGTCCCCTATGAAACCAACTGCTGGGTGATCAAGATTTGTGTTTTCCCATCATCAGTATTCCCATATTCACCAAGTAACTTTTGAATCTGTTACTCAGCTTCAGCAAAAGTTTGTGGATCCACGGCTCAAGTTGTATCACACTGATGATTCCATGAAAGCAGGTGAAGAGGAGAGGACAAAACTTCCCACTGATGAAAAGGCTGAAAACATTACCAGGGGTCAAAGAACCCACGTGGTTGTGGTCAGCATCAGTAATTTACCTTCATTAATTTTACCCCTGATCAAATGATCACTTGATTACCTCACTTAGTTACCTACCCAGTTCTGATGATCTCAGCTTGACTTCTTCAGTAATCACAATTTCCTAGGCTAAACAGAATTTAGATTTTTTTTACTATTCTTAAAGGTATATTTTTTTCTATTTATAGAAGGAGAAATTTTCTAAAGCACCTTTCAAATGCTCTGTATTCATCTGGTACAAGTCACATTCAGAGTATCAGGCTTACCTGCTCACAAGAGATACTGGCCACTCTTAAAAATCCTTTTTCATTACTTATTTGAGAGATGTGAAAAAAACCCACTGAATAAGCAGCTTCACATAAGTCTAAAAACTTAATTCCTACATTCAAATAGAGAAATGTGGAAAATGTTGTGCTCAGACACATCCCTAATGTTAACTGGATAGCAACCTGCAGCTTGATGTGGTGCTGTGTTTGTATGTTTGAGATTTATACAGCAAACTTGAGATTCACAGGGAAAATAAAATCAACATCTTGGGGATGAAGGAATCCCAAAGAGATCCTGAGAAACTTGCTAATGGCAGCATTAAAATTTATTAAATTATGTATTAAATCTTCATTATTTACATTATCTCAACAAATCCATGCTTCATAATGCTTACCTGTCTTTGGCTTAAAAACTATCACCTGAAAAAGATACTTTAATGATAGATAAGCAATAATCTGGATCCACATCATGTGCTTTGAAGATGCAGGGAGTTTTATCACCCAGTCAGAACTTTATCGAGTTCAAAAACACCAAGGTCCTGCACATGCATTGGGACAATCCCAAGCACAAACACAGGCTGGGTGAAAAATGGATTGAGAGCATCCCTAGGGAGAAGAACTTGGGTGTATTGATGGACAAGAAGCTCAGCATGACCTGGTAATTGTGCAGTCACAGCCCAGAAACCAAAGGAATCCTGGGCAGCATCCAAAGCCCTGTGGGCAGCAGGTGAGGAAGGGGATTCTGCCCCTCTGCCCTACCCTGGTGAGAGCCCACCTGCAGTGCTGCATCCAGCCCTGGGATCCCCAGAATATCCCCAAGAAGGATATGGACCTGTTGGAGGAAGTCCAGAGGAGGCCATGGAGATGCTCAGAGGTCTGGAACATCTCTGCTATGGAGACAGACTGAGATAGGTGGGGTTGTTCAGCCTTGAGAAGGCTCCAGGGAGACCTTATAACACCTTCCAGGGCCTAAGGGAGGTTACAAGAGAGCTGGAAAGAGACTTCTGACAAGAGCATGTAGGGACAGGAAAAAGGGAAATGGCTTCAAACTGAAAAACAGTGGGTTCAGAGGAGTTATTAGGAAGAACCTCTGTGCTCAAAAGGTGGTCAGGCCCTGGCACAGTCTGCCCAGAGAAGCTGTGGCTTTCATCCCTGGAAGTGTTCAAGTCCAGGCTGAATGGGGTTTCGAGCAACCTAGAGAAATGTGTTGCTGTCCATGGTATAGGTTGGAATGAGATGCCCTTTCAGGCCCCCTCAAACCCAAATCATTCTAAAATCCTGTGATGCACTTTCTCCTTTTATTTCAGCAACCCATGGCAGATTTCTTTTTTTCATTGTCACAAGATACCTGAATAAGAGGTCTTGCTGGTGTAAGACATACGTGGGGAAGCTGGGTGGAGAGACAGTCATCACAGGGGAGTGGAAAAGTCAAATGCTTGTGTCTGTGCCTCTGTCGGCATAGCATTTTCTTTCCAGGTCATTGACAGTACAAACTCATGCAGAGCAGCATGTGACAAATTGATTTTCTTTGCAACTTTCAGCTGACCTTTGGATACATAGCAAGCCAAGGCCATAATAACAGATCCCTTACCTCCTATAATTTTCCCCTTTTTCTTAATAAACTGCCTATGAAACATCTGCTCAGTACCGTCTTATTTTTGTTAGATCTATTCTTTAAGAGAAAACCATCCCAGCTAGCTGGCAATAAGATTTCTTAGTGTGAATCCTGATTTCTACATGCAACCATGCTGCTTACCCTTCTGTTTCCTCTCCTATATTATAATTCAGTGAAGAATATGAAATGTTTCGAGATGATGAAATCAAACCCATCCAAATCAAAATTTTTACTGAGGACTTTTCTTTTTTTTTTTTTCAGAAGAAATACAATTCTGCACAACATTTCACCATTCATAGGAACTAGTCATGCAGTTCAATAAAAGTTACTGAAATTAGATAAGCTACAGTTTTGGTTGGGTTTATAATTGCCCTTCTGAGCTTTGAAAATGAATTTTGCATCTAATTTTCCACAATTTCTTGTTCTAGTATAGTAAGAAAATTGTCTTTCAGAGTCATTAAACAATATTGTGAATTGAGAAATATTTAGTGCAAAAACCTCAGCCGATGCACATTTCCTTCCAAAGACATAACAAAGAGTCTGTTAAGATATACAAATATTCAGCATCTCCCCCTTTTCTGTCTGCACAAGTTTGCAGTACTGATACTGGGGAGCATTGATATGGCCACATAAATGGGAAGCAAAACACAGCTGCTCACATGCTTGGGAAGTGTAAGGAAGTCAGGCACACGATTTGGGGGACTGGAAAAACTGTCTGTAAATGAGGAAGTGTTTGTTTTTTGATTTCTGTTTTCCTGGTTTCCAGTGGAAGAAGAAAATAAGAAAAAAGGATACTACTTATAGAAGGTGTTTCTTTAATGAAAAAATAAAACCTAAAGAAAGCAAAACCTGTAACTTTGATGCTGAAATTCACCCAGCTCTGGCAGTTTGCCCTCCAATTTAGCTAAACACAATAGCACATCCAAGAGTGTTTTAAAATCTTTGCTGAACTTCCTGAAATATTATAAAAGTCATGAGTGGAAAAGGTCCCTGTGGCACAATATTATCTATCTATCTATCTATCTATCTATCTAATCTATCTATCCTAAAAGTTTTGTATGAAGTTTTCAAACAGATTTTTGATCCTGTCAGTGTGTTTATGTATAAAACTAACTCACCTCTAACTCACTCCAAAGATATTTGGCGTGCTACAGACACTGAAAAATCACAATTTTGTTTGAATTTTATATGGAGTGCAATGGTTTTCAAAATATGACAGCCCAGTCCTCAAAGCATTTTGGAAAGGGAGGTTATATCATAACTATTTTAATGCACTGGTATTTTATACTGGGAATGATCTATACAGGACATCTGGGAAAATTTGTGAGAAGCAACTGCTAAAAATACTGTGCAATGTAGTAAGAGTAATAATAACAACATATGAAGGGTTGTGTAGTGTTAGATTTCAATTTAAAATGCCAGATTTATCATCTCTTCCAGTAGACTTAATTATATCAGAAAAATAAATTAGTAAATATTTGCACTCACTTTAATGTTTGTTATTTGTTAATACCTGAAATCTTCATGTCAACATTTCCTATGTGAGGAATGAGGGCTCTAAAATAGAGCCCATGTACACTTCAGATACTTTGGGATTTTGGTGTGATAAGACATTCTTCCCACCCTCCTCCACTTGGCGCACCAGGGAGCATCCCACTCCATAGATCCTGCTAAGTCTCCAGCCCCAAACAGAACTTTCAGATACTCTTGGCATATATAAAATGTCAAATATAAAATGGCAGAAGACTTTCCTATCCTGACTGTGACCTCTCCCTATTTTTTTGCCTTGCAAGGTGCAAGTGACAGACACAAATTTCCAGAACATTGTTTTCAGTTTAAATATATTTTTCTTCACAGAAAGAGTACTTAAACAGTTTTATTTTTCAAAGAGAGTTTCTGTAATTTAATTAATTTAACTACTTTAATAAAAGTATTTGCAACTACTGCCTTTGGAAACAAAGATGTAAGACCGTGCTGAAGTAGAGATGCCAGCTTGGCAGCTGAGATTTCTCGTTTCTCTATCATTTAATCTTTGACAAAAGATGAGGCCACCAATACAGGTGCAAAAACATAATTAGTCTTTACCTTGGTAAACAGATCTGGAAATGTTCCATCCATTTCTTCTCCATAACTGGTGGAAATTTTATGTCCTTTTGGACACATAATGCCACTCTTCCAGGAGTAGATGCAGAGATGAATACCTGGATCCTTCCAGTAGCTGATGCAGCTTGATAATTTATTGAAGTACCATTCACTTTTCCTGTCAAATTAGTTTTTTCCCATCTCTTATATATGGAATCCAGACAGATATCAAAGCCAGCAAGAGAGAGTATAGGTGGGAAAAGGGATGGATGAAGCAGGAAAAAGTCTCATTCTCCTTTTCCACTATTTCAAACTGTTATCTGTGCTTACTCCATCTGCTCTAATCTTGATGTACAACATTTTCTCCTGGGTGACTTGTTGGCAACTCAAAGTTTTCACTTTCAATGGAAAACCTGAAATTTAGGGATTCCAAGAAAAAGTAGGTGTGTTTATTCATAAAGAATGTGGGAAGGTGTAAGAGAGTTATAACAAACAGTAGTAAACAGCAACAGCCCAAGTAACAGCTCTGACAATTACCAGATGCTACAGAAATCATGTTGTTCCCTGGGGCTGTGCCAAACACTCCGAGCAGGCATACCAAGAAAATTTTTCTCTTTATAGGATGCTGTCTTGAACCAAAGATCATCTTTGCTGAATCAGTTTTCCCCCCAGCAAATCCTTCTCTCTCTCAAAATAAGAAGTTTCTCTTATTTGACTACAAGAAGGCACCTTCCCACTTTTTCACTTCATAATGAGAAATCTCCTGTTCAGTTCTCTGCTACAGATAATGACTTCAGTCTCTAAGGCTATCTCTAAAGAAGTTGGAATGGTTCAGACAAAAAGAGTTGATCAGTCTCCAGACCATCCCAAAGCTGCAAGAGCTCAGTTGTCTGGGGAAATAATCGTGGCTCTTTCAAAGTTAGCACAGACAAGGTGATGTCTGTGTTTAAATGACAGATGGAGAGAGAAGTGATTTCTCTGTGGCAGGCAGCTTGAACTTCTCAGCTTCTTGGGTTTCAGTGCTTTGCTGGGCACAGATAAAGCCTCCTGACTCTGGTGATAAGGCCAGCCTTGATGTGATGAATCCTTCTGAAGATTCATTCCCTGCTCTGATTTAAGCTGATTCAGTTCCAATCCCTGCAAACCAAACTTCTTTCAAAGCCTACGATCCAAGCCCTGTGACGTTCAAATAGTTCCTCCAAGGTGTAGTTCTTACACTTCGCTCTCACAAGGAGGGTCTCTAGATCTGGGATTTCTGACATGAAAAGGTCTCCAAAAATAGGATCGTTTGAGAGTTAATTATTAGGATTATGTAGTGTTTTCTCAAGTCTGGTTCACCAAAAAATGGCAATATTGAGAAACAAAGCATAAAAGCCTTTACTTAATTGCACAGAAAAAATAACATCACCTTCTTAACTTATATTTGGCTTGCATTGGGTTTTAGTATCAGGGAGGTTGCAGGGGTGCCTCCTGTTGGAAGAGGGCAGAAGCTGCTGCCATGTCAGACAAAACCAGACCCAGCCAGCTCCAAGATGGACCTGTCACTGCCCAGAGTTTGAGCCAGACGCTGACATCAGTAGAGCCTTTGTAATAACTTAGTTAAGTACGGGTGAAAAATGCTGCATAACATTGAAAGAAGGCAGGGAATAGGTGACAGAAACAACCCTGCAGAGACCCAGAGCAGTGCAGGAGGGGCAGGAGCTGCTCCAGGTGCCAGGGCTGAGGTTCCCCTGCAGCCCTGGTGCAGCCCGTGGTGAGGCAGCCGTGCCCCTGTAGCCCATGGGGGTCCATGGGGGAGCAGAGATCCCCCTGCAGCCCAGGGAGGACCCCACACAGGAGCAGGCTCCTGGCAGCACCTGTGGCCCGTGGAGAGGAGCCCACACGGGAGTAGTCCATTCTCAGAGGACTGAAGACCCCCAAAAGGACTCCTGCTGAAGTAGTTTTTGAGGAACTGCAACCCCTATTCCCCATTTCCCTGCATCACTTGGGGCAAGTTGAGATGACGTAGACTTGTGAGTGAAATGATGTCCTGGTTGCAGCTGGGATAGAGTTAATTTTCTCCCAGCAGCTATTAGAGTGCTGTGGTTTGGATTTGGTGTAATAATAATATTGATACCCCAGTAATATTACAGTTGCTCAGTAGTTCTTACCCTAAATCAAGGACTTTCCAGGTCTTACATTCTGCCAGTGAGATGCACCAGAAGCTGGCCAGGAAAGCTGACGTAAATTGGCCAGAATAGCATTCCACACCATAGACTGTCATGCCCAGTATATAAATTGGGGGGAGTTTTTTTTGGACACGCCAGCTGCAGCTCAGGGACAGGCTGGACATTGGCCAGTGGTTGGTGAGCAATTGTATTGAGCATCTCTGGCTTGTCTTGGGCTTTGCTACTTTGTTTCTTTTCATCACAATTGTTTTTGTTGTTGGGCTTTTTTAGAACTATTTTTTTTTTCATTAATTAACTGTTCTTATCTCAATCCATGGGTTTGACTTTTGCTTTTGATTCCCTTCCCTACCCATGCAAAGATGGAGGGAGCTGGTGCCGGCGTGCATTCAGTTGCTGGCTGAGGTTAAGCCACAAGCCTGGGAAGAATGTAGGGGTAGGAAAAGGTATTTTTAAGGTGTTTTTTTTTCTCCTTTTCCCATATATTTTAATTGGCAATAAGTTAAACCATTCTCTCCAACCCAATTCTCTTTTGCTGATGATGGTAACTGATGACTGATCTCCCTGTCCTTATCTTCACCCACAAACTTTTCCATCCTGTTTCCTCTCCTCCCCTGTTGAGGAGAGGGAGGGAAAGTGTGGCTGGGTGGGGATCTGGCAGCCAGCTGGGGTGAACCCACAGCACCTCTGTTATGGAGAGAAGCTCATTCAAAGTAATAGGAGTGAAGACGTAGATCCAATTTCTAACATCAAAACCCCCAAAGCTGTAGATGGCTGGATGATGATAAGTCATTCAAGGGAGGATGGATGCTGGTCTATCACAGCTCTTCCCAAAATATTTGACAGCCAGAGAACTGTACCAATGATGCCTAATTCAGTACTGCTGCTCTTGCTGTCTGATGTTACTTTGGAGTATAGCGATGTTTTTCATGTCAAAGTGCCAAAATTATGTTTGCAGTCTTCTGAAAGCATCAGATATTAGTCTAACATCTTTCTGGATCCAAATCTTCTCTAAATGTGTCACCATCATCCACAAAGTTGTCCTTACAGTAAAGCTGTGGAACATTAGTATTTCCAATCATGTTTCACAGATGGGGCATAGGTTTCCTGCCAAGACCAAAAGGGAAGTGTGGCAGTGCAGCAGCCCAGAAGGGCTTTGGTTCTGACTCCAGTATATCCCAGTCTAGACTGCAAAAGGGGTTCACCAGAGCTGTTTTACAGGAGAGGAAGGGGGGGCAAAAATCTATCATTTGTGTAGCGTAAATAAACCAGCAATTTTTATTTTCCTGTAGGTATTAATTTGTGATACACAGCCCACATGACTTACAGTAGCAAATGATAACAACATAAACACTCCCACAGATGTTATAGGACATTAATCAAGTATTGGAATAATCACAGCCTTAAAAGTAGATGATCAATATAAATAAAAGTACAAACAAAACAATGAAGCGAACTCTAAAAAAGATCCAATTCAATGCAATGATAACCCTCTCTCTGGGATAATGGCTTAAATGTCAAACCCCCAGCTTGCTTTGAAAAACTTAAAAATAAAACTATGTATATATATATACCAATTCATAGCTTCTATCTCAGCAAGTGTATCCTAGGTTGTTGTAATGTATATAATTTCAGTGTGATAGCTAGTCTAAGGAAAATTACTTTATTGGATTTATCAGTAAAGGGTTTTACCCAGATAGTGTGTGATTGCAGTTTAGTGTCAAAAAGGATGAACTCACTGTTCAAATTAATGAACTGAAAAATACAGAAAATCGAAAGCCTGAATATTAAATGCACTCATTAGAAGTTTCTTAAGGCAGAAGCTGAACAAGCTATAAGTAATGAACAAGGCTCTCAAAACCATAATATTGGGACTGCAGCAACTGTCATTCCCTCAGTAACTACATCCTAATCAACTAAGTAAACCTGATGTGCCAGGGAGAAAAGAAAAGGAGATCCTGCCTGTGTCTGGACTCAGACACTCAGTCTGCTGAGCTCTTTGATCTCATGATTCCAAATTGCTGGCAGCTGGACACATAAGCCCACAGGACTACACAAAATTGCTTGAAGAATAGAAAGCATCTCATCCTGAAAAAAAAAAATATTAGATATTTAATAAATATACTGTGAAGCAGATACTGGCACACGATCAATCCTTTGCATGCACTTTATCCCTGTTTTCACACAATTTTTCCTCTTTCACACTACCTAGATCACTCCCTTTCTCCATCTTTGGCCTTAATAAATCTTATTCAATCCCAAAATGCTTTTCCCTTGCATCCCATAGTATCTCCTTACGGGTTAGGGTGCTACCCCCAGGCAGCAACCTTCTCAATCCCAAAGGTGCTCCAGCATTGACTCCTCATGATACTTTTCCTTTCTCAACAGTGGGACTGTGGTTCTTCTGGGACACCCCCCTGCAAGGGGATCAGACAGGGTGTCCCTTTCTCTGAGTCCTTAATTTGTGTTCCTGCTTTTCTTTGTGTCCCTGTGCTCCCCTGGGTTTGTGCAGACTGGCTTTTGACAGACTGATGGCTCCTGGAATGGGGCAGGGGCAGTCAGGGCAGGATTTTATTGGGGAAACCTTTCCTGCTGTGTCTCTGTGTACCTTTAGGGTGTGCCTAGGGGCTTTTATCACCATGCAGCATCATTGGTCCTCTCAAATCTCCATGGTGGGCTGTAAAGGGGGTTAGTTGATTCTGCACAACACATTGGGCACTGATACTCCGTGTTTCTTTTTTTTTTTAAATGGTTAAAGATACAGGAAATTAAATCCAGCAAACATTCAAGGAGGGAGTTAAATGTGCAAGAAAAGTCAGATCGAGAAGTGGGAATCAATATAGTACAAAACACTGCTTCCACACTGGAAAAGGAAAAAAGTTCCAAATGAGTATGAAAAATAGCCTGGGAAAATGTAAGAACCACTTGCTGTGTCTTTTTTGTCATATGCCGTAAAAGGTGTTAAAACGCACACTTGGCAAACATAAAATCCTCTGGTTTAATATGCTTAGCTGCTGTCTCTCTGTTTAAACAAAAATATGCAAATATTTGTGTAATGACTGATCTGGCTTTTAGTAGATGTTTCTAACCATTCCAGCAGCCTAATTGCAATGTGATTTTAACCTAAAGTAATTAATTTTGTATGAATAACAAATAATGACCTATGATGACTTAGCTCCCTTTCATTAACATTTACTAAAGGACTTTCAAGTCCCCAGGTGGAAACTACTACAGAGATTTTGTAAAACTCACATTCCAAAGCAGTTTTTCTCCTGTATTGAACTTCCATCGACATATTTACACTCAGCTCATGCTGCTGTTTACATTTTTTTCTCCAAGGCAAGCCGATATTTTAATGACCTGAATACTAGGATTACATTTTCTAATAAACATTTGATAAAGATGTGAATAAGCATTCCTGTCACATCTCCCTGTTCCTGTGTGTGCCCTTCCCTGGGCTGCAGAGGGGTCTCTGTTCCAGCAGGGCTTCCAGGACTGCTGGGGGATGATCCTTGCTCCAAGCCTGCAGCTCCTCCTGCACATCTCCTCTTTCTCCACCCTGCTTTGGGTTCCTTTGCTGCTGTTCCCTGTTTAGCTCCCTCCTTCTCTGTTACTGCCTCCTTTGGTTTCTCAAGGTAATTTTCCATATGACTGAAAACCCCTGTTTGTGTCACATGCCAAGTCATATAACACCTCTGAAACAGCCAGTTCTTCATTGCCTGAACTTTAGAGATCATAGAATGGTTTGAGCTGGAAGGGACCTCAAAGGTAAATTCATGGAATCATTGAGGTTGGAAAAGACCTCTAAGGTCATCAAGGCCATCCTGTGACTGAACACCACTTTGTCAGCTAAACCACAGCACTGAGTGCCACATCCAGTCATTTCCTGACCACCTCCAGGGATGGTAACTCCAGCATTTCCCTGTGCAGTCTGTTCCAATGCTTGAAAACTTTTTAATTATCTCGTTCTAAGCCCCCAAACATGGGCAGGGACACTTTCCACTGGATCAACTTCCTCAAAGCCCCATCCAACGAGATCAAGTCTCTCCAACACAACCCTGCCTTTAGGTGCTCCTCTGAACCAGCTGACTTCAGTAGAGGCCAGGAACAAGATTGGCAGCAGAAAAAAGCTCTCTGCTAGAAGAGAGCAAAGAATATGGTGAAACTGGTAAATATGACAAATATTAGAACCTAACACTTGCAACTTCTTGCTCATCCTTTGGTGATGGTGAAAGGTTTCCATTGTAGGCATCACCCACCAGGTGGATGGAGGGGTTGATAAAAATACCTGAGCATCCTAACTGTGCTAGTGCTTCTTGAAATAGAAAAAGCCTTGGTGTAAGATAAAAGTAAAAGAACTTTTGCCTTTGTAGAACGATTATAAGTACAAACCAAAGTCAAGTCTTTAACATTTGGGAGACGTCGATTTTGAAGACAATTCTGTGACCAATTTTCTCGAAACATATGGTGTATGAATGCCTCAGAGAGGATCTAGGCAGACATTTCAGCACAGTTGCAAATAGAGCTTCTCATTATCACTTACAGTTTCGCTCACTTTCATAATTGTTTGCATTCAGTGAGGTGCAACTTGGGTGTACGTCCCTACTTTTCCAATTAACAAAGTTTAAAAAGTTACAAAAGTGTGTATGTTTATTAAGATATTTCTTGTTAATTAAAACTTGAAAGTGAAAGCTTGTTTTGGGCCCTTCTTCTCACATTTTTTAGCAAAAAATGGCATAGAATGGAATAAGTAATATTTTTCCTTTGTTTTGTACTGAGTTTTGTAATGCTCATTTTCAAACAGGTTTGATATTTCCCTTTCTCTTTCGTGACTTTTTTTTTTAGTATTTTTTATTTCTTCCTTTTAGAGATTGAAAAGAAAAGAAAAAATATAGAGGAAAAGGTGAAAATAGAAAAAAAAAAACAAAAAATAAGTAAGATATTAGCACATAAAAAAATGTACAAAATGGTACAGATAAAACACACTTTTGAGCAATGACACTTTGCATATTTCAAAACTGCATTCTGTGCGCTAAATATACAAAAAGGTTCTCCACAGAGATGCTAAATACACCTAACTTTGATGTGAGTATATGAAGTTCTAGTAGTCATGCTAGCTTCTAAAAGAACATTTTACATCTTGGTTGTGTCCCAAACATTAAACATTAAAAAATGAATTTTAATAAGTGTTCATGAGCAACCAAGTGAGGCAGCAGTTATGGTGGCGCAGAAGGTGGTGTTCCTGTTTTGTATGTATGGGGTTTTTTGGTGTTTTTTGCTGGTTTTGTTATAGTTTTGTGGGTTTTTTTTGTTGTTTTTTTTTTGTTTTGTGTGTTTTTTTTTTTTTTTGGGGGGGGGTTGTGGTTTGGAGGTGGTTTAGGGTGGTTTTTTTAGGAGGAAGGCACAGTATTCAAGACCACAGAACCACAGAATGGTTTGGTTGGGGAAGCACCTTAAACAAAAGGGGATCATTTTGTTCCAAGGCCCTGCCTTGGCAGCAACACCTTTCACAAGAGCAGATTTCTTAAAGCCCTATCCAACCTGGCCTTGAACATTTCCACAGATGGGAAGTGTTCTTCTGGCAATATCTCTCGGCAACCTATTTCACCACCCTCACAGTAAAGAATTTTTTCCTAATGTCCAATCTAAATCTCCCCTCTCTCAGTTTAAAGTCATCCCCCTTATTCTATCACTCCATGCCCTTGCAAACTGTCCCTCCCCAGATCTCTTGGGCCCCTTTCAGGTACTGGAAGATGTTAAAAGGTTTCCCTGTAGCCTTCTCTCCACGCTGAGATGAGGATGCTGCTACCTCAGATTCATGACTTTGTCTGCACCCTATCATGTCCATTTAATAAATCAAATGGAGAAATCGTTTGCATTAAGTTTTGAGAAGAAAAAAGAATCTTAATATTTTATGTTTGGCATAAAATATTTAATGTATCTACAAGTCTATTGCCAGACATTCTCCAAGTGGTTTGTAATATATTATCTTTACTACACAGCAGTGAAATGTTGTTCTTTATTGCAGCTTTCCAGTCTCATTAAAGAGCATTTTTTGGGTTGAAGAGCATAGTTTTCAAATGTAAGCAGAAGGGCAAAAGTCATTTCAGGGATTTAGGTATATATCTGGAGTTTTTGGTGCTCACAAAGCAGCCCCCCTGTTCCCTATTCACCTCCATAGCTGCCAGAAACATGGGGATATGTTAGAAGAGAGAGAAGAAGGAGTGAAAATGCTGTTATTGCTTTAATAGTCCCAAATAACTCTGTAAAGGCTTCCCTGGATCTTCCTGTTACCGGCCTACAAATTCTCCCCCACAGAATCAGACCTGCTGTATGTTGTCTCATTCAGGGAACTCAAAGTGCTTCAAAAGTCATCAGTTTCAAGGCCCATTTAAATCAGCGTGCATCTTTTCCACTAATGTCAAGAGGCTTTTAATCAGACTTGAAATTACTCCCCAGCTTCAACTGAGTTCTGAGCTGTTTCTTTCCCACAAATACAGCTTCCCTGCTTGAATCTCATTTCCTGCCTCTCCTTCTAATCACCTTTTTAGGGCCCTTCTGTTTTTTCTCTCTCCTTACATTTTATTTTGCAACATTTCCCACCATAATGTCAGCTACAAGGTCTGTTCTGTCTTCCAGACCATTAACAAAGGCACTGAGAATAATCCCAGGTGGAAACTGCCCATAGACACACTATAAGGAATGACCTGCATTCCTCTGCTCCCCACAGGATTATACAGGTTCTCAAAATTCCTCACATGTAGCTCATCAAGCTCATTCAAGTACTTTCTTCTCTCTCTGCAGAAAGACCTGTACACGCTGAGGCACACATAGATAGATGTATCTGTATCATATTAGAGAAATGAGAAATGTTGTATTGCTGAGCTACATAAAATTCTTTTTTTTCCTGCTGAATCCAAACCACAGCTCTGTGCCAGCTACCACAAAGAAAATTAATTCTATCCCAGCCAAACCCAGGATGGTATTGCAGGTAGAGAATGTTCTCTCTCTGTTTGGTGTTTATATACTCCATATTCACCTTTAGTCAGATAAGAAATTATATTATTTGCCATGTTCCACAGATAAACTCTCTATGGTACAGATCAAACACTGCACTTTATTTTCTTAATTATTTATTTGAGTGGAAGAAATGTATGTGTTATTTTGCTGAGGCGTATCCGTGCATGTGCCCCTCAGAGCATCCTAACATCATGGAATGACTGGCACCAGAGAGGTTTGGGGGAACAGTGATGGTGTTTTGAGGCATTGTGTTGTGATGGTATGAACTGCCATATGAATATGCAGAAATAGAGAGGTCTCTGCAGGGGTCTGTAGCATAAACCTGGCAGTACACCAAGGATCCTTCCCCTGTACTGCTGGCAATATGAGCCAGCCTGGCGTGAATAACTGCTTTTTTCATTTTCTGATCATCTGTGTCTGCTCTGAGCTGAGAGCAGTATCTCCTCACTAACTCTGTGCTCTTTATTCAGTTAGTCCTGTGAGAACTTTCTGCATACCATCAGAAAGGGGTAAATTTGGATTTAATCTTCACTATCCACCTCATCCATTTCTAATTTAGTTATATGGCTATTACATGGGTTGTGTAAGTAAATGGCAGCAAAGTATTCCTGCCATGTAATTATATTTTAAAAGCCAAGTAATAGCAGTTACTTTTATTAGCAAAAACAATTATCATCCCTCCTAACATAGTCTCAGATAAAGAAATTCCTTGTAATGATCTTGTAATGACAGTCTTACATCCATGTCATATTGACATAAATAATAGATTTAATATTAAAAGAAAAATTATTAACTGTTTCTTCATTAAAAGAGCAAGGACTTCTATGCATACATGTACTTACACTCAGGTATCCTGTCTCAGTAGCTGGAAAATATATTAGAATAATATAATGTTTAACAAATTCCAGGATTTAGCCTTTAAAACAATAGAAGTCCAGATGAGGATTATTTTTTAAAAATGAGCTGAGTTAATAAGGATTCAAGGCAGGTTTTTAGAGATTGTGCAGAAATAGACACTGAGTTAATTCGTAGGAAACTGGTATGTCTAGACTTATGAAAGGCTGCTGGGATGCCAAAAGCAACAGCAATGTGCCAATAAGGGCTTATGACATCTAATGAGCCCTGCCCCTCTGTGTGCCTAATTAACCTTGACACAGCTCTGGTTATGCAGCTTGTGGTGGCAGAGCCAGCTTCCCCAGCAGGGCTTTAGGAACCTCAGTGGCAGAATCACCTGTTCCACACGGTCCTGTTTTTGGAGTCAGAGACAAGGGATGTGTTGCACAACCCTGTTTGGATGGAGTTTGTCACACAAAAGCGCAGAATCTGATCCTCATGAGGGATGCAAGGGGAGACCAAGCTCTGACTGTTCAAAAGCATTTTTCAGAGATGGGCATTAATGGAAAAGACAAAAAAATGGTGAAGCACAAGTGTGGAGTTCTAGCCTCGACAGCTCCCCAAAAACACACTACTGGAAATGACTTGGACCATCTTCCTGTAGAGCAAATGTTGCTGCCATATTACCATGGGCAAGTTTGGTGTGTAATAACCAAACCTTGGATTTATCCCTTTGGACAACAAAACTGAAGTTAGTATTACTCTGATTCCATGAGCAGCCATCCATATTAACTGTTAGTGAATGACATGAAAGTGCTTTGTCCCAAAATTGTATTCTGGGTTGTATCAAAAGCCATGTGGGCACCAGGTCAAGGGAAGTGATTCTACCCCTCTACTTTGCCCTGATGAGACCCCACCTGCAGCTCTGGGGTCCCCAGCACAGGAAGGAAATGGAACTGCTGGAGCAAGTCCAGAGCAGGTTGCCAAGTTGACCAGAAGCCTTTTACATTCTCTAGATTGTATGATTCTACACTTTAGCACATAGCAAATACATATGAACTTCTACAACTCTGAAATGTCAACAGTTTTTTTGCCTAACACAATGAATAATATTGAAATAACAGAAAAAAAAAAAAAAAAAAAAAAAAAAGAGATGCCTGTTTCCTTCGAGATATCTGTGTGTGCATTAATGCAGAAGAAAACTCAAAGTTTGGCTCATTCCTAGAATAGATAATCTAATACTACATGACTCAAAGTAAAATATAGTATATAATTTCTTAAACAGCATAAAGTTGGAAATTGGAGCATTCAAAGAAAATTAAAACTTGTAAATGTCACTATTTTTTTTTAAGGAATTCTTGTTTAAGTTCTGAGCTGCATTTTTAAACTTTCTGGACCCTTTTAAGAAATACTTCACAATCATCAAGTCTCCCTGTGTACACATAATTTCATCATTATAATTGTTCTTGTAATGGTAACATTTGAAAAAGATGTCGAATATAGTCACTTTTTTATTAGAACTGCATGCATGCAAAGTCCAATCACTGTCATGGGACAGAGAACGGGATAATTGTAAGTGCTTAAAGCACAATATTGAAATATTTTTCTATACATCACTTATCTATTTTATTTACTCTAAAGTGTTAAGACTTAGAGAAAGGAATGCAATATATCCATGGAGGACACAGTGCAGAGCTGTTTTAATTTGCTTTATTAATACCTCGATAATAAAGCTTAGTGAGGGGCCAGCATTTTTGATAGATTTTTCCTCATCTGAAGTAAAAGGTGAAATCCCATCCAGCAAAGCTCCCACTACACTCTGTGCAGCACATTTTTGACTCCCTCCCTGATGTGCTAGCTTAGGCAGTCAGCTCCCAGTGTCAGTGGAGGTTTGCCTCCTTGTGTGGTGGGAAAGAAAGGAGGAAAACCTTCCAGATATGGCCTCAGGTTATCAGCAGTGGAGTCTCTGCAGTACCTTAGTGCCTCTGAACTCTAATTACCCTGAAGCTAAGCAAAGTTCACAGATCTGGCACTGGAGCTTAGCCAAGTCTAGTAGTCCTAACCTTAGCAAAGTTCTCGCTGAGGCATGGGAGTTCCATTGGATTAAAAATTTCAGGGTCTGGCCTGCTCTCTTTTATCTTTGTGTGTGCTCACTCACCTGCACTCAGGAAGCAGAGGGCTGTAAGATCTCAATCCCTTCATGGAGCTTCGGATGAAATAAATGTGAACAGCTCCTGTGGCTTGAAATATGGGACACAATCTGAGAGATGATTTTGAATTATTTTTTGAAACAAGGTAGCCCAGCACTGCAAAGATTTGGAAACCTTCAAATGAGAGCTGTTTTTAAAAAAGCTGCTTTCCTCACACTGTTTGGGTTCAGGTCTGTTCATTTTTGAAAAACTGATGAGGTTAATCATGTCCAGATCCTGGGATCACAGCTCCTAGAAAGGACAAATCAACTGGTGTTGAGGTTTTCTTCCTAGGGACAAGTGTTTAAATAGCCTTTAGTCAATGTTGCCTTAGCAAGTTTGTTAAATGCAATATGTGGGAAATAGCTTTACTGCTCCTCATGGAGGGATGGGGACACCAATGTGAAAAAGCAGAACAACTAGAAATCTTTTACATTTTGAAGAAATATGAATTCTGCTCTTATTACTCTGTCAGGAACAATCTTTGTCTTGGTTTTGCTTTGGGATTTTCTAAAAATTATAGTTAAAAAGTATAAATTATACATTTTTCCATGGGACCCAAAACTCATAAGATGAAAAGCTTCTGCACATGTTTTGACATTATCTATTTAGAACACTATACAACCCCAAGTCACTTTTCACCATTTCCACATCCAAAAATATATACTTAACAGCCTCCTGCAGTCGTTCAAGGGATGTCACCCTCTTCCTGTTTTATACACCACCACCAAGGCTCAGTGGCACGTACTTTCTTGTTAACTAGGCCTTGATTGCATTCTTCCATCTCCTTCTTGATTTCTGCCTGTCAGTGACATATCTATCATCTTTATCTGTGACTGTTGTTACCTGAGATTTTCTGTTGCTCATGTGATATTTCATGCTTTTGTTGCCTCTGCTTTATTCTTTGACCTCTTCAAATATTTTCTTGCTGTACACCATGAATCCTTATGGCAGTTTCAAATGAAGAGTTTTGCCACTTCAGCATATTATAATTTCTTGCTTGGAAGCTGGTATTTTTTCTTTTATTTTCTATTGCTTTCCCAAACCTCTTGAGATCTTTCTTAAGTCCTTTATATGAGTTATCCTTACTTCATCACTCTTCTTTTTATTACTTGGTCAAACAACTTTTCAAAATGCTGCCCAACTTTTCATCCAGAACAGAAGCGCAGGTGGGTTAGAGCTCCTCAGACGCTGAAAGGATCATTCTCAGAGCAGCAAGAAACTCAATTTTCTCTCATTCTTGCTGTTGCAAAATAAAATGGAGAATTATGTTTCATTTTAATTGTAAAAGGCTTAGTCACAGTGATCAGTGCCGTTTGTAATCTCACACTTTGGCAAACAGTAGAGGACATGGATTCCAAATCTTCAGTCTGTTTAAATATTAAACAGTTTGAAAAGTGACAGAAGTGTACAAACAGTATTGTTACCGGTCTTCTCTAGATCCAAATACATATTCATTTAAGTTTTCCCACAGCCCTCAAAACATCAGGCAAAATTGCATGATTTAGATGAAAATCCAGTCTCATAAGTCAGCACAAGTTATAGTTTATAGTTATAGTTATAACATTGGTACATAAAAATAACAAAAATCCACCCTGTCTTCTGTTGTTTTCAGCATTTTATCCTACACATTGAATTTTGTTGTCATTCCTCGTAGAGATCTAGTGGAATTGGCTTGTGAAATCAATGAGAAACAGGTTGTATATTGCATACTTAAAACTCTAAAATGTTCTTCTTAAGAAATAAATATTCTTGATATAATAGAGCAAACATAAACCAAAAAAATCCACATGAAAAATAATAAAGCAGATTCAACCCAGCTATGCCTCTGGTCTAGTATTTTACCATTGAATGATATATACTCATATTTTATATATAAGATGCCATTAAATTTTGCAAGCAATTTAATGAGTTCTGTACATGGCACACCCTCAGATGTTTTCTGAAAAGATGCTGTTTTCAAAAGCATGAGACTTTCCTGACTTTAATCGTTAGCCATAATCTGATTTATGCTTCAGCTGAAATGACCCATCTGTTTCTGAGAGCTAAACAAAAGAAATGCAAAATAAAATAAAGCATAAAATAAAATAAAATAAAATAGAACTCTCACATCAACTTTAATAAAGAAGTACTTTATCTTTTGTAGGGTGCATTCTGGAGATAGTGAAAGAATCTTGAATACCTGTGAAAATTAACTTAAAGTTGCGTATGTTATCCTGAAATCTCTCTTTGCCTGTGTTTGTGTTTGATGTTTTTCACATAACTACATTAAAGTTTCAGTGTGTTAAGAAGCTGCTGCAGATCTAAACCACCACAGGAGGTAAAAAGAGCCATATTTGCTGTTGTAACCCTCTTCTGGCAGGAGTTACAGGAATGCTGAGAAAAGGGAATCTATAGTCATGCAACATGACAAAGATGGGTGAGGGGGAGTCAGGGAAAGGTTGGGAGCAGAGGTTGGATTTTGCTGAAAGAATGGCACTCTCCCCCAAGCCAGCACACCTGCACATGCAACCTGCATCTGCTTTGGGAATCCAAGCTCCCACTGCAGTCATGAGTGCTCAGTTCTGTTGATCACATTTCACGGTTTTCTGCCAGTACTCATTCTCCAAAGACATCCATGTAAGGCTTTCAGGCATGCCCAGTACTTGGATCTACGTGGTAGTTCCATGTTGTTCTTGGAGCAACTAAATGCCAGTGATGGATATCCTAGGGCATGTCGAATGGCCTAAATGAAAACTTCTTCATTTGAGCAGCTAAACCATCTTTCCTTTTTAGCAACTGGATTAGGTGCATCTCTTTAAGTAATTTAATGGGGCACCTGTGCTCCAATCAACTATATTCACCTCCAAGCCTCACTGGTTAGATTCCCACTGGCTGTAATGACACCCTCCTTGCTGATATCTGACCACCAACACATGCATGCAGCAGGCCAGGTGGCTTGGTCTTTCCAGAAGACTCTCACCACAGAAAATCCATGTGGTTGCTGACTTTGGAGCCCCTTGAGAAGCCCTAAGGTATCCAGGAGACTGAGGGGGGCCTGTATATGAACAAGAGGTGCACTTTCTCCCTGGTGTGTGCAATAGAGGATTGTAGGGAGAGGCACAGGTGTAAATACAGCTGAAGTACTTATATCTCAAAAAAAAAGAGATAGGTCTAAATGGGGAACCTGCCCTTTCAGAAGAGGGAATGTTCCCATAGCCTACACTGGCTGAAAACAGGTGTGCGGACAGCTCACAGTGTGCAATGGCACACTGAAAGGCATTTAAGTGTGTACACTTTAATGAACATCTTATAAGTTTCTAATATTCTGATTAATCTGTTGCATTGTTATGATTGATCCCTAATACCCGGTTCACTGTCTGTGAGTTAATTAAATATTATTAACAGATAAAAACTTCTTTTAACCTGATTCTGCTTAAACCCCATGAAATGAGTAATTTTTTTCTTGGTGTGAAAACTCATAGAGGGGCATGATACTGCTTTAAAGGACAAAACATTATTCCATTGTGGATATTTATTCTGTAGGAGAGATGTTCATATCTTCATTGTTTTCCTGCATAAGTTACATCTCTGCAGCAGAAGAAGGTGTAAAAAGGTGTAAAAATTGAGTTCTTGAACTGTTGAAAACAACTGAAAAGAGGTTTTGTGGGGCTTTAATTCAGTTCCTTTTAAATTATTTTGCAGAATGATGATAGAGTTTTTAATTACCTAAAGGTTTTCTGGAATACAGAGAGGTAGATACTCCATTTATTTCTCAAAAGTGTGTTTCCTCCTAAGAGAATCTAAATCAAGGTTCCTCAAGCTCTCATAACCTGGCCCTGTGAACTGGCAGTGTAAACATCTCAGTGACATGGGGGCCGGCCAAAGTGTAAATGCAGACAGCATCAATAACATTTCTGGAAAGAAATTTCTTCCTCATCTGAAAACCTGCAAGTAGAGCTCTGAGTTCACATAGAACACTGAAGGGCCATTTGTGCACTCAGTCTTTTATGATAAAGCACTTATCTCTATCTTTTCATTTTGAATTCCCACACTGTTCTTTGTCCTTACTGTACCTGGTGGTGACACTCTCATCAGGGAGCAAAAGATTAGAAGCTGAACATATGTCACATTCTACATTAATAGCTGAGGTCTCTTTAGACAAAGCTGATAAGTATGACTTTATGTCTGCCTTTACCTTTGCTTCATAGAGTGCAAAAATACCCAGGATACCCACAGAGCTTTGCTGTGTGTAAGAACTCCATGTTCTGTCAAAATAAATGCAGAGGAATTGTGCAAACTTCCGAAGGATAAATCAGAGCTCTTCTGAGAACTGTTTTGTTTCTAACCCCTTGATAATTCCCTCAGTGGTTATCGAAGTACCTAAATGAATGAGAGCTATATTGAGATATGTCAGCATTAGCTGTGGAAAGTGTAGATTTAATCCACGAATAAGTGGCACCAACCTATACAGGATTTAGAGGTTCTGTAAAGGACACCAGCTAATCTATGAATAACTCCACAGGAATCATATTCTAGATAGCCTCCGGGGAATCAACTGAACTGGCTCTTATTCCATTCAAACTGAAATTCTGACAGAGCCATATGAACCCTAGAGGCAGAAAGGATTTTTAAAGAAATTGCAAAAGGAACCACAGGTTATCTGCTTAATGCTTACATTTCCAGCTTTCTGTCATGTAGCTGCTGCATTTCTCCTAGGAAGGGAAAAGAGGAAGGAAAGAAGGGGCAGGGAAGGTCTCTGGAACGGGTTCCAAAGCACCATTAGACTTTATGAGATGTCTTGACTCCCCAGTGGACTCAGAGGGTAGTTATGGAAGAGTCTACATAACCGTTATCCTGACCTTCTGTTGTGTTGAATAGAGTGACCTTGAAAAGTCTTTGAACCAGACTCTCTGTTGGCTGTTTCTTGCCTGGAGAGATTCATGGTTTTTCTATTAGAAAAACTATAAACCTGTCAAATTTCAGATGCAGGAACGCTGGAGAGATACGATGGGATTTAGATAACATTCCTGCTTTTCTCACTGGATGCTTGTGTTAATGTAATCTCTTCACTATGTGAAATGTAAATTGTAAAATGAGAGATGCCAAATAATTTTTTTCCTTCCTTTTTTTTCTAAATTTTCTTTTCCCCCCATGGCAGAAATACAAGACCAGCAGCAGGATGTAAATTTGCTTCATTTGTAAATAGTGATTTCTTGGTTGATATTACCTAGCTTCAGCCTGTGGAAAAAAAAAATTGGTGTGGTTTTGGGTTCTTTTTTTCTTTTTTTCAGTTGTTGTTCACATGCTGCACAATATTTTGTTGATGAAAAACTCAAAGCATGTTGTACTGCAGAAGACTTAGCATTAACACACTACTGAATGCTGAGACTACCTCATCTAGGGATATCTATTTCTAAAAAAGAAAGCTGTTTGAATCTATAGTCAATCAAGAAAATGAGCAAGTGCATTTAACAAGCAGTAGGAAAATGTTTAATCTACAGCGAAGAAATATAATTTTCAGTCATTTAAAGCCGTACATCTGTTCTGTTCAGCTATGAAGGACTGATTCTCTTCTTACTTAATACAAAGTAAGACAGGAGTGTAAAGGTTGAAGTCTTTTGGCATATGTTGTAAAATCAGGATCGAGGGAAAAACATTCAGGGTCTCCTATGCCATGGCCACAATCTTCCTAAAATCTATCATGGTCAATTCTAAAACGACCATTTTGTGTGAAATTTGTAGCTAGAGATACACTTGCAGTACAGCAGATGCTTAATGAGGAAAAACCTTTTTCTAACAAATTTCTCCAAAGCAGTACTCTCAGTACAGGATTGCTGCTGTCACTGATTTCAATGGTAGTGGGAGCAGTTCACTGTAAGACTTCTACTCATTTTTTTCATGGGAGACACCAGTAGTTATGGTCTGATTTTAGAGACAAGTCTTCAGATGTCAACATTTGCTAAAAGAGATTTTGAAGAATTAATTTCATTTTTCTAACAGCATAAAAATGTATTTGAAATAAGAGATTGCATTGCCAATGTCCTGTCATCTGCTTTGTCTTGGTTCACAGAATCACAGAATTTTTAGGGTTGGAAGGGACCTCTGGTGGTCATCAAGTCAAACCCCACAGCCAAGGCAGGGTCACTTAGAGCAGTTCATAAAGGGATGTGTCCAGGTGGGGTTTGAATGTCTCTGGAGAGGGAGACTCCATGACCTCCCTGAGCATCCTGTTCCAGTGCTCTGCCGCCCTGAACTGCCCCTCAGCAACTGTGGGTGTACCCCATCAGTGCCTGTGGATTGTGGCTGCTGTGTCTGTCTAGCCAGCTTCTAACCCAATCCTCTATGACCATGGGAAGTCTCCTTGCTCCAGCCTTCTCTTACCTCCAAGGTTCAGGATTCCTGAGGGCCAGCCTAAACATTCAACTTTGAGGCAAAGAAGGCATTTAGTAATTCTGACTTCTCTGTGTTTTTCATCACAAGGACACACATCTGATTCAGAAGTAGCCTCACATTTCCCACAGTGTGTGTTCACTTCAGTCCCAATTTCTCTACTTCTTTACCCAGAGTGGCAGAGGCAGATGGGGAATGAGCACTGCAGTCAGTTCGTCACAAATTGTCTCTGCTGCTCCTTGCTGCTCAGGGTGAGGACTCCTCACACTCTTCTCCTGCTTCAGTCTGGGGTCCCTCCCATGGGAGACAGTCCTCCATGACTTCCCCAACACGGGTCCTTCCATGGGCTGCAGTTCTTCACAGGGTGCTCCAGTATGAGTCCCTCCCACTTGGTGCAGTCCTCCAGGAACCAGCTGCTCCAGCATGAGTCTCCCATGGGGTCACAGGTCCTGACAGCAAACCTGCTCCAGGGTGGGCTTCCCAAAGGGTTTCAGCCTCCTTCCAGCATCCACCTGCTCCCCCATGGACCCCCATGGGCTGCAGGGGCACGGCTGCCTCACCATGGGCTGTGCAGGGGCTGCAGGGGAACCTCAGCCCTGGTGCTGGAGCGCCTCCTGCCCCTCCTTCTCCACTGGCCTTGGCACCTGCAGAGCTGCTCCTCTCACATATTCTCACTCCTCTCTTCAGCTTGCCCACATCATCCCCAGTCCTCACTCTCACTGCTTAAATATTCTCTCCCAGAGGCACTACTGCCATCCCTGATGGACTCAGCCTTGGCCAGCAGCAGTTCCATCCTGGAAGCAGCTTGCATTGGATGTCAGACATGATGGAAGCTTCTGGAAGCTTCTCAGGGAAGCCCTTCCCCCCCAACCCCCTGCTACTAAACCCTTGCCACACAAACCCAATGCAAAAGATATTTTTCTCCTCGTGTGCCATTATGAAGAAAGTTATCCCTAGGTTACACAGGTAGCAGAAAGAATAAAATCTGCTTATTCCATGACGGATTAGAATAGGAAACATTCATAGTAAATTCATAGTGCTGTATGTGCTGATTAGAAAAACTGGAGAAAATTAATTTAGAGCAATCAGTTCTAGCTACAGACAAGGCACAGTTCTGCCTTAGCAGGACAGCTGGCAGCTGGGAGGATGTCAGTAATTCAGTGCCAGTCTGTAACAGCTTTCTTTCATTGAAATAAAGGTGTTAAAACCAAACTGGATTTGCAATAGGGAATGCAAAATATGAGCATGTCATTGTCTCTGTCAGCATCACAAATGGAAATGTGGATGTGCTTCCTTCTTATTGTTATTTTCTCATCACTGAAGTCTTTGCCAGGAATGAAACGATTTTAGCAATCCTCTCTGAGGGTGTCTCTCTGAAATCTTCTCAGTTTCTTTTACCTGACAGACCCTATAGCTCTCTATTCAAGATGATGCCCATCTTCTGATGTGCAGGCCCTCTTTTTCCCACACTGTGGAATTCTTTTCTGTCATTCATTCGTGCCATTTTCTGTCCATAATTTCAACACTTCAAATTTCTGCCCCTTAATTAATCTGAACTGCCAATAAAAAAGATAGCTTTTTGTAAGCTAATCAACAGGCAGTACTAGATTTTCTCCAGCAGATAAACATTGTCGTTTTTTGTTCTTTGAGAATCACATTGTGTGTTTCAGGTTTAAAGGCTTCTTACATGTATTATCTTTCATTGATCAAATAAAATTTTCATTGGCCTCTGTTGTACCCACTCCATCAGGGTTTTTTTATATCTCCATTGAGATTTTTTAATAATATTGTATATAATTAATAACTCTAAGTAATTTTAAAGTCAAGAAAAGAACTAGCAAATGGGCTTGTTTCATAAAACAGGTGGTAGTGGGGAAGGTGTAGGTCTTTAGAAAGCATGTGATTCTACAAGAAAAAAGTAAGTTAATTATTTCTATTAATTAAATATATTAAAAATAATTGATGAGTAATATTCATAGGCTAACAGAATCACAAAATGATTGTGAGTGGAACAGACAATAAAGACCATCCAGTTCCAACCCCTTGTCATGGTCAGGGACAACTTCCACTAGACCAGGATTCTCCAGGCCCCATCCAACCTGACCCTGAACACTTCCAGGGATGGAGAATCCATGGCTCTTTCAGTGCCTCAGCACCTTCCTAGGCAGGATGTGCATAAGTGTTGCATTTTGTAAAGAAGCAAAGTATAAGCCTTTGTTTACATCCAGATTTGTACGGCAGACAAATGCAAAGGTGCATCCAACATTATGTACATTAAGTCCTTTAAAAGATTATCAACCCAGTTTAAATCCTCTTTTATCGGGGTTTTTACTCAATTTTTCATCTCTGGATTTATACAAATGTAATAGTGAGTGGGGGTTTTTTTGAGCTGATGAAGACTGTCTTGAACTGAACAGAATTAACTGTATGATTACTGGGCACAAATGTAGTCTCAAAATTTAAAAAATTAACTTTTGTTTTTCTTGTGAAATATAGAATCTCCATTTTTCTAGTTTCTCCAATTCTTAACTGTATATGGGAGAAACCTCTAGTAGCTCTATCATCAGTTAAAGTTATTTAATTCATAGTGCTTATCCATTTGATCCTTTAATAGGCAAAAATTGTTATGGATGAAGTAATTTTTCATTGAATGGAGAGTAATTATTTTATGTAAATATCTGGATTTAATATATACAGATGTATGTATATATTAAATATATATGTAGCATGTTTTTGTTTCAAACAATAAACAGAAGAAGAAAAAATAATAATCAAGGAAAGAACTAAAATGTTGAAAAGACAGTGAGTTTAGTGTAATGCTTCTGAGCATTTCATACACGATTAAGAGGAAATTTTGTAATTCACCATATCCTTTCCAGATGAAAAAGAGATTCAGGGAAGATCAGTATGTCCTGGTGTGGCCATCACTGGCCTAATGAGAAGGTTGCCACTTCCAACTTAATTGAGCAAGTGTTGCCACTCTGTAGTTTTACAGTTTTTAATCTGCCTCACGCTCAGCAGCCACTGAATCACTGAGTTCTGAACACAGTGAGTTTCCTAACCAGATCAAATGGTCACAAGACCTAAGCACTAGTGACAACTGTATTTCATTTGAAAACCAATTCAGACCAACCAAATTTCACTGTTTCGTTTGAGTTGAGCCTAAATACTCCCCTAAAATCATAAACTTAACTGACTGTGGGGCATCTCTGAGTAATTTTCAACTTTTCTTTGCAAAAAAAAAGGCACTTGAGCATCACACTCTGTCACAGCCTGCACCTCCCTGGCTGGTTTCTCACCACTCACTGATAAAGCCTCAGCATGGTGATCTCCTTGCACATTCAAAAGGGAATGCAATGATAATTTGCTTTTTGCAATATGCATTGCTTTATGACTTAATTTCCATGGATTTTTCTTTTAAATTACACCTGCAAATTCTTCCCTTCTTTAAAAACTAAGACTTAAATATAAACATAAAGAGTATCTCTCCATTTGTTAAAAACACTGAAGAATAATTGGATGGTGTGCTGTGGCAGGCAGATAATTAGCTTTTTTGTTTAATACAGATACCCATAGATTACTATAAATTATGACACAAAATACTACAAATTCAGGACTAAAGGTGAATGGTCCATACAGGCAGGATGTGGGCACTTTTGAGGTCTCATTCCCTTGATCTGTAGTTCTAAATCATGTAAGCTTGATACATTTCCCCTTGTTGTCCCCTTTGCTTCTTACCTGGAGCTTCAGAAATGGGTTGTTCTGGCTTAGGTGGTATTGTAGGAGACCAACAGAAAGGTCCCATTTGGTGGGGCAATTCAAGGAGATATCACATACAATGTAAATTAATAATGTAATGTAAGCCCACAGCTCCTGCTGGACTTGAACTGAATATTACAGTTATCCCCAACCTCTTTGGCAGCTCCTCTCTTGATTAGAAAACAAACTCTTCTGTTTTCATCCCTCTGACATTATTACGTTAAGGTTTTATTTTTACAGATGTAGCTGGGAATAGAGTTTAATTTAAATTTGCAGTTCCCACTGTGTCTTTAATTGCAAAAAGAAAGTCCTTGGTGCTTCTTTCTCTTAGTTGTTGTGTTTTTTTTTTTTTTTTTTTTTGGGGTGGGGGGTTGTTTGTTTGTTTTTAAAGGAATTTAAATAAATGGATCTAAATATTCTTCTCTGCTAATCAAAGAGACCAAATTCTTAAATCTTAGACTAATATGTCATTTTTTTTCTTCACATAGTTCAAGTGCATGAAAGCAATTATTAATGAAAGTGTGCTTCATGCACCCATGTTAGTGTTTAAAATATTCTGTAGTTACTGGACTAAACCCAGAAACATCAAGTGAAGAGTAAATGGAAAGGCATCTCCAGCTTCACCTACTGAAATAATTTTTTCCTGATGTCTTGCTAGAAATAACAGAGATTACAATATATTTTGTGTGTGCTTTTCTGAATCTATTCAAATACAGTGAAGTAGTTTTTATTCAGATGTATGCTAAAATCATACAGAGCTTTTGTTATTAATTGTTAGTTGATAATTTGCTGTTAATAAAGATTTTAATGAGAGCTGAATATAAAATAAATGTCATCACCCTAAAAAGATTTTCCTTCCATAAATAGTTTTTGGGTTTGTTTGTTTTTTTTTTTCCCCCTGGGATTTTTGAGGTTGAAGAAGAGAAGGCTTAGGAAGATCTTCTCAATATGTGAAAATATTTAATGAGGGGAGTAAAAAAAATGGAGCCACACTCTTCTCAGTGATAACCAATAAGAGTACAGGAGATAATAGGCACAGAATGACATACAAGAAATTGTGTCTAAAAATAAGAAAATGCTTTTTACTCTGTATGTGGTCAAATAGGTTTTCCAGGGATGCTATGGAATCTCCATCACTAGAGATATTTAAATCCACCATGGCATGACCCTGAGCACCTGCTCTAGTTGAGCTGGAGGTTAGGCTGGATGGACTGTAAGTGGTGCCTTGAAAAGAAAAATATTGAAAAAAAAAATCAGTTTTGTTAACATAAAGTTTACAAGGGTTGAATTTGCCTCTGCAGCTTTCAATACTAGAAGCAAAGTCATGGCTAAGACAAATGTCTTTTAATAACATTACTTCAGCATTGCTGTCTGAAAGAGGAACTTGTCTGAAAAGGCATAAAAAGTAATTATCTTCTGACCACTCCTGTTTCTTTTTTTCTTTCAACAACTCATCATGATATTGCATATAACCCCACTCCCATGGAGGAACAAAACCTGTCCTTGTTCATTTAATTAAATGTCATTTTAAATGAAGCAAACAGTGAGAGAGCTCAGAGAGACTGGGTAATCTTGTCTGGTAAGTAAACTTGTATTTTAAAATGATTGTTTGTGAATATATGGGCAGCCTAGCTGACAACGACTAGAAAACTTTCCTGGACATGCTGGGAAACATGGAAAGCATATTTAATACTCACAGCTCTTTAGTGACATGTCACTTCCATTCAGAATACTTTCTTCCCATTTTCCTTTCCTTTCTGCTCTTCTTCAGGGGCACAACAGCAACTGTGATATTCTACAATGTACAGCACTGCTCCTGCTCTCCCAGGGACCCTGTAAAGATGTCTGAAGTTGTTGTTTAACCCTGGCTGGCAACTAAGTTCCACACAGCCACCTTCTCACCCTCCTCACCTCCACACCTTCCAGTGTGGAAGAGAATCAGAAAGAGGTTAACCTTTTCAAATCTGTGGGTTTAAAATTATTAAATTGCTCAAACAAGAACCATTTAATAATTAAAACAAAATGTGGTAGTGATGGTAGTAGTAATAGTAGTAGTAGTAGTAGTAGTAGTAGTAGTAGTAATAATAGTAACAACAATAATAGAAAGATAAGGGGAGAGAGAGCATAACAAAACCCGAGAGTAACAAAACCCAAGAGTATCAAGAGGTGCCCAGTACCATTGCTCAGTGCTCACTGACCAGTGCCCATTCCACCCCTGAGCAGTGATCAGCGGCTCCCAGTCAACTCTCCCCAGTTTGTATAATGGGTATGATGTTCTGTGCTATGAAATATCCCTTTTTCCAGTTCAGGTCACCTGTTCTGGTTGTGCTCCCTGCCCTCTTTTCTGTGCCGAGTTTGAGATGCTGCAAAGTCCTTGATTTAAAGTAAACACTACTTAGAAACAACCAAAAAATCACTGTGTTATACTCAATCCAAAACACAGCCTTGTACCATCTACTAAACAGAAAATTTTCTGTCAATACAGAGCTTGTAATACATCTTCTCTTTCAATAACGGTTCAGAACACCTGATGAAGCCCTTGTGCTACCCTGGAACCCATTCTAAAAACACTGTCTTGAGCTTTTTTTCTAATTTAGAAGTCCTCACCTGTTTCAGTGATGGACAGAAAAGAAAAAATAAAAAACAAACTTATGGAGAAATAACTGTGTAAGTCTCTGATATAAATATCCCACCTAAGATAGTGATAGCTGTACAGACAGTGCATTTCCAAGTTTGATGTGAGTTTTAAAAGAAACCATAAAAATAGAAGGAGCTGCATTAGTAACACTGAAGAGCGAAGATAGATAAATGACATATTTCCAGAAGAGCAGCAGTTGTTCCTTTTGACAGAGGCGTGGACATGTCATCAGAGACCACAGGGTAACAGTTCATTGTGTGATCTGTCCAGATCTGATGCTCATTTTTTAAGATGACTACTGAGGATCAATACTTTTTATGATTGCAGATTACAAACCTTACTTTGCTTTGGCAGCTCACAGTTCTCACCTCCAGCTGAAGGTAGGGGGGGAGCTACTCCTCTTCTCAATTAAACCACTATTTCATGATACACATCTGCCACCAGGGCAGTCAATGACACTGAAATAGTTAAATGCTGTTTACAGAACAGGTGGAAAGCCAAAATTAGGACTAAAGCTGAACTGATCAGAAGATTTTTCAGCATGATCCATGACTATCAGGTTAAACTTACTGAGGATTCATAATTAACCCACCCACCCTGCCAGAACACAGATCATTTTGAGCTGCATGTGTTAAGTCTGCTAGCACTCCTTTGAACAGGTTGGACTCAGAGACTTGCAACAGGTTTTTCCTGATTCTGCTGTAACTTCTGCCACCAAAACTGTGCTGCTGTTCCTGCTAACACAGTAGCACACATTAGCAGATAGATGTAGTTGCAGCACTGATAGATGGGAGCAAGGAAAGACTAGGGTTTTTTTTAGTTCTAGCTGCTGAGGGGGTTACACGACATGGGATAAATAAATTCTGTGAGGCCTGAGAGGAGGTGAACTTGGAATGGTACAAAATTACAGCAATTTGTTCAGTGAATCCACGAGGATTATTTCCAGTCACACCAGGACATGCTTGCATAAATTGTGACTGAGCATAAGCTGGCAGTGATTTTTATTATATTTTTGAAAGGGAGAAAATGTCTTCACAGTAGGACCAGCACAATAGGATTGTAGATGCAGACATGCTGTCTGTGATACAAAGTACTCAATAAAATGTGAATATGGATGACTTAAGGTACTGCTCATGCATATGAATGAAGAGAGAGGAGGCAGAGGATGACACAAAGAAGCTAATTTTTGTCCATAGTGAAGTCAATGGGAACTTTACTGTTTTCAAAGCTAGAAGAAATCACCAGACCCTTTCAAAAAGCATTTTGTCCTGTCTATCTGGATTTCCACAGACTTTGTTTTTCTCTTCCATGTTCCAGATCTTGGTTGAAATACAGAGACATGGATAAGACTATTAATTCCATAGAGAAATGAGGAACAGAGGAGAGTGACTTGGGCACAGAGAACAGAGCATTTTCTTCTGACCACAATACGTAACAGTAACACAGCTGCTGTTCCTATCTGTTGCTGCTTATAATGCCATTTTACACTATTCCTAGTGCACAAAATAATACTGTATTGGGTAGTGTGTTGTGTAAAATAATACACTGTTTTGTTTTAAAATTTATTAGCTGCCATAGGCATACCCAGGGACTCACAGGAATTTCCAGTGTCATCAGTGAAGGCAGGTTTTGAAGCAGGGCTTTGAATTTAATCTGAAAGGCCTTATGCAAACTAAAGAGACAAGCAGAAAAAATTACAACTATTTGTATAAACATATATTAATTGTATTTTTTGAAACTGTCCTATTATATTTTTATTATATTTTT